>PITA01008299.1:0-31556 GCA_004023965.1 Spilogale gracilis | reverse complement strand
TTCCAACTTTCCTCTTGTGTTTAAGTTCTATTTTCAAAACATTGTGGTCTGAAAATATGCAAGAAATGATCCTAATCTTTTGGTACCAGTTGAGATCTGATTTGTGAGAATTTGATCAATTCTAGAGAATGTTTCATGTGCACTAGAGAAGAATGTGTATTTGGTTGCTTTGGGATAGAATTTTCTGATATATCTATGATGTCCATCTGGTCCAGTATGTCATTTAAAGCCTTTATTTCCATGTTGATCTTTTGCTTAGATGATCTGCCCATTTCAGTGAGGTGTTAAAGTCCCCTACTGTTATTGTATCATTGCTGATATGTTTTGTTGATTTAATTATTAATTGGCTTATATAATTGGGTGCTTCCACATTAGGGACGTAAATATTTAAAACTGTTAGATCTTCTTGTTGAACAGACTGTTTAAGTATGATAGAGTGTCCTTCCTTATCTCTTATTATAGTCTTTGGCTTAAAATCCGATATAAGGATTAAAATCTGCCTGATATAATGATTGCCACCCAAGCTTTCTTTGGGTGCCCATTAATTGTTTTCCACTGCCTCACTTTAAAACTGGAGGTGTTGGGGCGCCTAGGTGTCTCAGTTGTTTAAGTGACTGCCTTTCGCTCAGGTCATGATCCCAGAGTCCCGGAGTCCTGGGATCGAGCCCCACATCAGGCTCCTGCTTGGCAGGAAGCCTGCTTCTCCCTCTCTCACTCCCCCTGCTTGTGTTCCCTCTTTAGCTGTGTTTCTTTCTGTCAAATAAATAAATAAAAATCTTTAAAAAAAAAACTGGAGGTGTCTTGGGGTCTAAACTTAGTTTCTTGGAGATAGCATATTGATGGGTATTTTTTTTCTTTTTTTTTTTTCCATTCTGATACCCTGTGTCTCTTTATTGGGGCATTTAGCCCATTTACATTCATAGTAATTATTGAAAGGTATGAATTTAGTGCCATTGTATTGCCTGTCAGGTGAATGTTACTGTATATTGTCTCTGTTCCTTTTTTGTCTGTTACTTTTAGGCTCTCTCTCTGCTTAGAGGACCCCTTTCAATATTTCCTGTAGGGCTTCTTTGGTGTTTGCAAATTCTTGTGTATTTGTTGTTGTTTTTGTTTTTGCTGTTGTTGTTGTTCTGGAAGCTTGTTATCTCCCCTTTATTTTTAATAACAGCCTATCTGGCTATAGTATTCTTGGCTGCATATTTTTCTCATTTAGTGCTCTGAATATATCATGCCAGTCTTTTCTGCCCTGCCAGGTCTCTGGATAGGTCTGCTGCCAATCTAAAAATTGTGTCATTGTATGTTACAGACCTTTTATCCTGAGCTGCTTTCAGGATTTTGTCTTTGTCACTGAGACTTATAAGTTTTACTATTAGATCACGGGGTGTGACCTTTTATGTTGATTTTTGAGTGGGGTTCTCTGTGCCTCCTGGATTTTGATGCTCATTCCCTTCACCAAATTAGGGAAATTCTCTGCTGTAATTTTCTATAATACACCTTCCGTCCCCTCTCTCTTTCTGCTTCTTCTGGGATCCCAAGTATTCTAATAATTGTTTTGTCTTAGGTTATCAATTACCTCTCCAATTGTCCACTCATGGTTTAATAGTAGTTGTCTGTTTCTATTTTTATCAGTTTCTTTATTTTCCATCATTTGATCTTCTATATCACTAATTCTCTCTTCTGCCTCATTTATCCTAGCGGTAAGAGCCTCCATTTTTTATTGCACCCCATTAATTCCTTTTTTTGATTTCAACTTGGTTAGGGTTTAGTTCTTTTATTTCTCCAGAAAGGTATTTTATTTCTCCAGAAAAGGATTCTCTAATATCTTCCATGCTTTTTTTCCAGCCCAGCAAGCACCTTGATAATCATCATTCTGAACTATAGTTCTGATATATTAGTAATGTTCCTATTGATTGCGTCCCTAGCCATTGGTACTGCCTCTTGTTCTTTTTTTTTTTTTTGAGGTGAGTTTTTCTGCCTTGTAATTTTATCCAGATAAGAATGGATGAATGAGAGAGCAAAATTCTAAAAGGTTAGTGAGAGCCCCAGAAAAATATACACTAACCAAATCAGAAGTGACTCGAAACCGGGGGCAGAAGAAAGAACAAAAAATCTATATGTATATCTATCTATATCTATCTCTATCTGTCTATCTGTCTATATCTATCTAAATATATATATAATATTTCTTTTTATATCTTTATATATATATAGGTCTCTGGATAGTTCTGCTGCCAATCTAAAAATTATATATATATATAATATATATATTACATATATATATATATATATGTAATTAGGCTGGTGAATAGAACAGAGCCACACACTTGATTTTTGGTGTATTTTGGTCCATTAAAAGAATCTGTTTCCCAAAATTTTAAAGAAAGAAAAACTTGTATATGTACAAAAATAATGGTATACACAATGAAGGGCTGGAATGAGTGTAACAATGAAAATTTAAAAGGATTCTAAAAAGGAAATGATCAGATAGGAAGTTGGTTGATTAAAAAACAAAAAAAAAAGAGGAAAGAATGTGATAAGGCTGGAGGCTAGAATGAAGCCATGCGCTAGATTTAGGGTATATTTTTAACTATTAGAAGAAACTGTATCCCAAAATTTTAAAGAAAGAAAGACCTAAATGTATACAAAAAATAAGCTTAAATACAATGAAGGGATTGAATATGACTAAAACAATGAAGATTTTAAAAGATTTTTTAAATAAGATTGATAAGATAAAATAGTTAAAAACATTAAAATAGGAGAGAAAAAAATTTTAATAGAATAAGAAAAAAGTAAAATTAAAAAAATTTAACTTTGAAAGATGAAAGAATCATGGGGAAAAAGCCATGAATTCTATGTGATGCCTTCCCCTAGCTCTAGAGTTCCCCAGTTCTCATTGATCCATGAACTTGGTCTTGGCTGGTTGTTCTCGCTGATCTTCTGGGGGAGGGGCCTGTTGCCGAGATTCTCAAATATCTCTGCCTGAGGCGGAGCTGCCCCACCCTTGCAGGGGGGCCAGGCTAAAGGATCTGCTCAGTTTGCTCTCAGGAGCTTTTGTTCTTTGGTCTCTTTCCATCCAGGTTTGGAGGCCGCCAATGAAGATGGCAGCTCCCAGGCTCTGGCTCCAAGTCTCCGGCTCAGAGGAGTTGAGAGCTTAGGGTCCCACTCCTCTTTGCACCCCTAGAGAAAAGCAATGAGTCATGCCTGTCTTCCTGGTCTCTGGCTACACTCCCTGTCATCCGGCCTGTGACCAAGCATTTCTATCTCTATCACGTGGCCTGTGTGGAGTCTCCAAACCCAGTAGATTCCTGAAGCACACTCCCATACCACCCCTCCTGATGGAGGAACAGGGGGTCTCCCCAGATCTGCCACTTGTGGGGTCCCTGGTGGAAGAGTAGTGGCCTGACTTATCCTTGGATCACAGTTTAAGGTAAGCCTGAGCTAGATCCCCTCCTCGGCTCTGCCCCTGCAACCGGCTTCCCTGCTCCAACACCCAGGAGCTCTGCTGCACTCAGGCACCTGTCTTTCTGTGACCCTGGGGGTCCTGAGACCAGACTGTCCCTGCGAGGGCTCCATCCTCCTGCTTAGCCTCTGGAGTGATGTCCCTCAGTGGAGTAGACTTTTAAGTGTTCTGATTCTGTGCTGCCGGGCTCTACTCCTGCCCGGAAGCCAGCCCCTCCCCCCACAGTCTGTCCTCCTAAATGTCACCTCCACGTCATTTCTCCATGCCGTTCTACCTTCCAGAAAGTTGTCATTTTTCGTTGCTAGAATTGCTACTCTCTTCTCTTTGATCTCCTAATGACTTTTAGGTGTTCCAATTCATTTGGTAACCATCCAGCTGAACTCCTGGGACCTGATGATATCTAGGTCTCCTACTCCTTCACCGTCTTGCTTGAGAGCTGTTGTATTCCTTTTATAGTTTTGGTGTTTGTTCTGGAATTCCATTAAGTTACTTAGAATGAGTTTTACCCCTGCATTGCTTGCTTTGTATCTTCATTAGGGCCAAACTAGAGCACTCTCCAGTCTACACCTAAAGCTGCCCACTATGACCAGGGGAGGACTCTAGCAAATTCATTGTGTATCTGAATGCCTCTGTATCCCATAGGGTAAGGATGCAAACTATTCCTAGCTATTTGTGGCCTCTGTGAGTTTTTGAACCTACTTATTTCCGTGGTTCTTTCCTAATATCACTGAGTTTCACCTCATACATGAAAATTCAGGGGATTCTTCTGCAGATCTAAAGTTCTCTTTTTATCTACCTTCCTCCTCTGTTACTTAGCTCCTTAAAATCTAGCAGCTTCACCCTCAGTGAATTCTG
Organism: Spilogale gracilis; assembly: GCA_004023965.1. Lineage (NCBI taxonomy): Eukaryota > Metazoa > Chordata > Mammalia > Carnivora > Mephitidae > Spilogale > Spilogale gracilis. The sequence continues at coordinate 27,241 of PITA01008299.1, read as the reverse complement.
GTTTCTGTCTCCTAAACTCAGAGAATGTTTGGCTGTGTTCATCAGCTGTAGCTGCATTGGACTTACCTTATTTCTCTCAAAAATCACAACACTTTGTTGCCTGCCACTTAATTTATGAAAATAACAATTTCATATATTCTGTGTAGTTTACTCGCAGTGTACTGTGTGAAAGTAATTTTCACAGTAGTTGATTATTCATGGATGAAGTTCATGATTATGTATTTTAATTTGACATATATTATAGACCCCAATTACATATGTTTTATGCATTCATAATGCACTTAGAATTCAGAGGGGATTTTTAGAGACTTTATTTTTAAAAGTAATTGACAAAATTAAGAAACTGTTTGTTTATTTGTTTTAGTAGACTTTATTTTTAGAGCAGCTTTAAGTTTTCGGCAAAACTGAATAGAAAAAACAGAGATTTCCCACCTGTGTATGAGACATAGAGTCCCAACACTATCCCATGAATAGCCTCTCCCCTTATGGATATAATCCATAAGAAACTGTACCAATTTGTTCCAATTTGTAACCAAGTGTTATAATTGATGAGTTTACATGGACACATAATTATCACCTACAGTCCAATTTACCTTGGTCATATGCTATGGGTTTGGACAACTACATAATGACATGTGCCCATCATTATAATATCATACAGAGTACTTTCACTGTCCTGAAAATCCTCTGTGCTCTGCCTGTTCATCCCTCCCATACTCCCAACCCAAATCCTGGCAACCACTCGTCTTATCTCCATAATTATGCCTTTTGCTGAGTTTCATATAGTATACAACCTTTCATATTGGCTTCATTCATTTAGTAACATACATTTAAAGTCTATGTCTTTTCATATCTTGATAGCTCATTTCTTTTTATTGATGAATAACCATTCGATTGGGTTGATGTGCCACAGTTCATTTATACATGCACCTGGTGAAGAACATCTCAGTTGCTTCCATGTTTCAGCAATATCCACATGCAGCGGTTTGTATGGACATAGGTTTTTGAGCACCTTTGAATAAATTCCAGGAAATGTGATTGATGGATTGTGTTTTAAGAGTATATTTAGTTTTGTGAGAAACTGCCAAACTGTATTTCAAAGTGGTTATAAGATTTTATATTCCCACCAGCACTAAATTACAGTCTCTGTTGCCCCACATCTTTGTCAGAATTTGGCGGTGTCAGAGTTCTGTACTAACCAGCCAGTCTGCTTAGTGTGCAGTGGTATCTCGTTGTTTTAATTGGCATTTTATTTTTTTTTAAGATTTTATTTATTTGACAGAGAGAAACACAGCCAGAGAGGGAACACAAGCAGAGGGAGTGAGAGAGGGAGAAGCAGGCTTCCTGCCAAGCAGGGAGCCCGATGCGGGGCTCGATCCCGGGTCTCCAGGATCATGACCTGAGCCGAAGGCAGTCGCTTAACCAACTGAGCCACCCAGGCACCCCTTAATTGGCATTTTCTTGATGAAAAATTAGGTGGCATATCTTTTCATGTACTTATTTTTCATCTGTATATTGTCTTTGGTGAGGTGTCTATTCAAGTTTTTGGCCCATTTCTAATCAGTTTTCCTATTGTTGCATTTAAGAGTTATTTTGTATACATTGGATAGCAGTCATTTATAAGGTTTTTCTTTTACCAATATTTTCTCCCAGTCAGGCTTGTGTCCTCAAGATAAACTTATTTTTTTTTTTTAAAGATTTTATTTATTTGACAGCGAGAAACACAGCGAGAGAGGGAACACAAGCAGGGGGAGTGAGAGAGGGAGAAGCAGGCCTCCCGCCTAGCAGGGAGCCCGATGTGGGACTCGATCCCGGTTCTCCAGGATCATGACCCGAGCCGAAGGCAGTCGCTTAACCAACTGAGCCACCCAGGCGTCCCAACTTATTTTTTTCATGAAAACAAAGATATTATTAGAAACTTCAGCTGCTATTTATGTATAATAAATGTTCTAAAAATTCACCATAGAATAGGTTACTTTCATGTTTATATTTTTTATTTTTTATTTAAATTCAATTAGCTAACATATAGTACATCATTAGTTTCAGATGTAGTGTTCAGTAATTTATCAGTTGCATATAACACCCAGTACTCATCAAATCACATGTCCTCCTTGATGCCCATCACCCAGTTACCCCATCCTTTCACCTACCTCCCCTCCAGGACCTCAGTTTGTTTCTGATAATTAAGAATCTCTCATAGATTGTCTCCTCTGATTTCTTCCTTTTTTACTTTTCCTTCCCTTCTGCTACAGTGTTCTTCACTATTCCTTATATTCCACCTCTTAAATGAGTGAAACCATATGATAACTGTCTTTTTCTGATTGACTTATTTCACTTAGTATAATATCCTCTAGTTCCATCCATGTGGATATAAATGGTAAATATTCATCCTTTCTGATAGCTGAGTAATATTCCATTGTATATATGAACCACATCTTCTTTATCCATTCATCTATCAATGGACTGGCTTGTTTTGTTTTGTTTTGTTTTGAATTTTTGTGCTTCTTGCATTAAAAGGAAATGTGAACATGTCACACCTTTATTGCTTCTTAATTTTTCTTTATTTTATATACTTAAGATTATTTAGATTTGTGTGTTCTATTCCAAGTTTCCCTTTTACAAGGGGATATATTATCAGAAAAGATTTATTTACAAAATTTTTTCTCTGGAAACAGTGGCAGAATTGTGAAATATGAGACCATAAAGTCATTACAATAAGAGGATAGCACAGGGACAACATGTGGAACGTTCCCTTCTTACTGCAGACACCTTGGAAAAGAAAACAAACATTACAAATGGAACTGAGATATCTTCTGTGTACCTATATCTTACCCTCTCCACTATAAACTCTCACACTGTAGAAAAATATTCCTAGAAATTCTGTGTTTACCTTTCCAAGAGTAAAGTGCTTAGAACAGGGCTGGACACACAGTAAATGTTCTGGATATTTTATGACATATTTATTCAAAATATTACTCAATATTGCATTGCAGGTATTTAAGTTTTATTTTTCTTTGCAACTTACTTTTTCTTACTCCATATTATGTGTTTGAATAACCAAAGTTGTCAAAGTAATTTATAGTTTCCAACTTATAACTGGTGTTATTACTACTTTGTACAAAATACTCACTTATTTATAGATTTTTCTGTTGAAGGATCTTGGATTATATCTTATTTTTGCTATTAGAAACTATATTGCCATGAAATTCCCTATACATTCTTGAACTTGTGCAAGTTCATAAGTGTAACTCTTTATATATAATTTGTAAGTTGAATTTCAGGGCTGTGGGATATAATCATTTTCAACTTTATTCACTATTATCAAATTTCACTTCAAAATGTCAATCATAATTCAAGTTCACACCAGTAGAGTATGAAATTTCCTGTTGCTCTATATCCTTGCCAACACATTTTCAAGTTTTTTTATTCTAAAGGCATGTGAAGAACACCTGGGATACAGAGAATGGGGTGATTATCTCTGTAGGTTTGTGTGTTTCCAAGGAAACTGAATAAAGCCAGAAGTGATAAGGGCCTGAATTAAGGCTGGGATGCTGGGCATGAAGAGGAGGAATCAGGACATTCATAAGATGCAATTGAAAGTTGTTAGTAAAAACTGAAAGAAGGAGAATAAGTCATATTTTTAAAAAGTAAAAAAGGAAGAAAATAGGAGTGAAAATATGACTTAAGGAAGTATAGGTGAGTGGCAGTATGGTCAGTCCACATGGAGGTGGAGAGTGGGGTCAGGTGAATCCTTTGCTTGGAGTGAAATTTCTTTGTGAAATAAATACATATTAGTCATAAAAACCATGAGGCCCCAAATGTGCAAGTGTTTACATGCCATTCATTTCTCTTCATCCTATAAAAATATAACATGAGTGTCCTAGGCACACCCACATTTCTAGAATTAATATGTTTTAAATTTAGATCTCTCCTTAGTTTGGCCAGGGAGAATATTTCAGAGAGAAAACAGAAAGGAAATCGGATTATGATTATTGCCATTCACTCTATAGATAGCACTTAAAACTTCACACCTATACTTCAAGAGTTTCCCCTACTAAGGGCGTGATCCATTTAAGAAAATAAACAGAACAGTGAACTTGCTACACTAATTATGTGAGTTCTCACTGTAATTACCATAAAATTATAAGTTACAGTAATTTTTGGTACACCACCAGGGAAAATGAAGTTACTTTGAATTATAATGGCAAATTGGATTGTAGCTTACAACAATATGAGACAGTGTAAGTAATTTGGGTCACTGTAATATGTGTTATGTCCCCAAATGTACCTTTTTCATTATCTGATTAAATAAAAATCATATATTCATACTTCAATTTAGCCTTACTCTCACTCAATGTATAATAGATGACAAGACTCAGAGAATTACAGATGTGATAGTAAATTAAGAGTTCCTCCCCTTGGAGAGGACAAATTCTATACATGGGAAATGGGGCACAGGGCACTAGGGTTAGTTCAGCTTGCTGCTGTGCATTGCAGGTGGGATACATGTGACTTGTAGCTGGGTCTCCATTTATTGCAACCATGGCAACTCTTTTTTTTTTTTTTTAAGAAGACTGAAATCATGCCAAGTATATATTCCAATCTCAGTGATATAAAACTAATGATCAACAATAAAACACAGCTGGAAAATCTACAATGTAAATATTAAATATTTAATATTAATATGAATATTAAAAATAGCACACTATGGCATAAGCAATGGGCCAAATAAGAAATCAAACGGCAAATCAAAATATGTCTCAAAACAAAAGAAAAAGGAAACACATATTCCAAAACCTATAGGATGCAGCAAAAGCAGATGTTAGAGTAAAATTTATGCTGTAAATGCTTATATTGAGAAATAAAGTTTAAATAAAAAAATCACACCACAAAGAACTAGAAAAATAAGAAACTTAGCTGGAATTTAGTAGAGGAAGGAAATAACAAGAAAAATCAGAAATAAATAAAACAGAGACCAGAATAAATAATAATGTAATATTGAAAGTAATGACCAGTTTTTCTAAATAAATAAATAAAAAACAAACAAAATTGGTAGTGCTCTAACTATATTAACTAAGGGGAAAAAAAATAAAAGAGAGAGAAGCCTCAAAAACCAAAATGAGAAAGGGAAGAGACAACGGTACAACAGATAACCACAGAAATATACAGTGTGATAAGAGATGATTATCAACAATTATACACCAACAAATCAGATAACTTAGAAAAAACAGGTAATTCCTAAAAATGCACAAGTTACCGAGATTGAATCATGGATCTTGAATCCAATAAGTAAGAAATCTTCTCAGACCGATGACAAGAATGAAAGTTGAATTAAGAATAGTAATTCCTGAAGTTTGGTTCTGTCAAATTTTAGCATCAGCATCCACAGAAAAAGCATATTTTCAGGAGATATTTGTGGCATAAGATAAAAGAAAATAGTGGGTCGTTTCATTTGTTTTGTTTTCAGAGAAGCTTAAGGTCGAATCCAGGATCTACCGCTTTCTCTTGAGTTCAGAATTCTACATTGATAACATGGGTGTGATATTCCCATTTCACAGAGCTACTAGAGAAATTATGACATATAAAGTGTCAGAGAACTTATTACACAATTTTTAATAAGAAATAGCGTCTCATCTCCCAGGGTACTCCAAAAATCTGTCCAAAAGGGACAGATTACATAGCATTTTCCTGCTTAACAAAATCCCAGGGAAGAATGTATCAATTATCACATACAGACAACTTCTCTGCATGTTGATAAAGTGGTTTTTATAAAACACTTCCATCAGCCACTCTTTTTTATTTTTTAAAGATTTTATTTATTGATTTGACAGAGAGCGAGATCACAGACAGGCAGAGAGAAAGGGGGAAGCAGGCTCCCTGCTGAGCAGAGAGCCAGATGTGGTCCTCGATCTCAGGACCCTGAGATCATGACCTGAGTAGAAGGCAGAGGCTTTAACCCACTGAGCCACCCAGGCGCCCCATCATCAACCACTCTTAATAGTGCTGTGAGGAGCAAACTATGGGAATGGGAAATATTGTGTATGCTGCAACACTGATAAGTTATTTTCGATGCTGTGTCACCCCCATTCCATCATTCCCCATCAGAAGTAATTCTTCACTCGTGTAGAAGGAGGTTCATAATGTAATGATATGTCCACAGTGATACAACTCTTAAGAAAAAAACTAGGTTTTGAAACTTGATCCTCTAAAACTCTTTTTTGTATGTGACATTTCTCATCCGTGACTCAAGTATAGCACAGAATAGTGTCAACATGAGACACAAGGATGCACTTTTTATTTCTCCCCATAAAACAAGATTTTGGAAAACTAGGAATGAGTAGTTGACAAATTGACACAGCAGATAAAATAATATGCCCAGAAAAATGGATGCTCCCCTTTCAGAAAATGGTGGGATTGCCAGGGAGAATTGGGGACTGTGTTTCCCAGGCCCCTTGTATCTAGTTTTTATGTAACTCTGAAAGCCACCCCTAACCAGAGTCTCTAAAATACTCATGGCATACTAGCATTTTTATTTATTTATTTATTTATTTATTTATTTATTTATTTATTTTATTTTTTTATATCTTTCAGTATTCCAGGATTCATTGTTTATGCCCCACACACAGTGCCCCATGCAATACGGCACTCTAGCATTTTAATAAGAAATACATTCAGGGGTGCCTGGGTGGCTCAGTTGGTTAAGTGACTGCTTTTCGCTCAGGTCATGATCCTGGAGACCTAGGATCGAGTCCCACATCAGGCTTCCTGCTCGGCTGGAGGCCTGCTTCTCCCTCTCTCACTCCCTCTGCTTGTGTTCCCTCTCTAGCTGTGTTTCTCCCTGTCAAATAAATAAACAAAATCTTTAAAAAATTAAAAAGAAATACATTCAAACTTATTTCCAAGTTATAAAACAATTCATAGGGATGTTCTATAGAATGTGACGATTCTAATTCATTACTGTTGTATAGTGTATTTGGAAATTGTTAAGAGAATAGATCCTAAGTGTTCTCCTTACAAGCAAAAAAAGCTTTTGTTTTTTAAGATTTATCTGAGATAATGGATGTTAACTAAACTTATTTCACAGTATATGAAAGTCAAGTCATTATGCTGACTACATTGAACTAAGTGCTGTATGCCAATTGCATCTTAATAAGTGGGCAAAAATTAAAAAGAAGAGAAATATTTCCATTATCTTTCAAATCTCATTTGAGTTTCATTTTTTGAATATTAGCTAGTGTTTCTCCAGCTAGTATTAGTGAGTTCTATTAGGATGAAAGATCCTAAGTTGATTAATATACCTAATACAGGGGGTGACTCATTGTTTGTAAGTTACGGGTACTCGGTGACTTTTTATTTGAAAAGGGTTATTCATTGCACAGGATTATTTTAATCCCAATACAATGACATCTAAATCTCTGGAACATTATTTTAGTGCTTTTCATTTTATTAGTCAGCGGTCCATACCAGCCCTCCATTTGAGTTACATCTCCATATGACATGGCATGAAGAGCCCAGTGAGAGGGACAAAAAGACACATGTTCAATACCTGGCTTTGAAACTTTCCAACCGTGCGGTCTTACTATATTATTCAGATTGAACCTCAGGTGTGCGTCCTTATCATTTGACAGGAATGAGATACATAAAAATTAATACATGTACTCCAGTTCACACGTTTTTAAAATATTATTACCCGTAGAACACTATGGTCTGTACTCATGTGATCATTCAGTAAACAGACAAAATAGATGCACACTCTTGCAGATGTTATTACAACTACAGAACCTGTAAACTCAGATAACAACTTTTTGAAACATGTCACATCATTATATTATACTACTATTTTAGTTCCACCTTAGTTGCTTGCTATTATTAAGGCTTATAAAGAATCTTCTATGGGATAGAAGATTCATGTTTATTTTTCCTCCTGAATTTGTTTTGAAACAAGAGGAATTAATTTTTTAATTTATTTGGAGTCGTCGTTAAGTTGTCTTATTATGCCAGTGATCATAAATTATTGTATAGAGTTTAAAAAAGGAGCCAGTTTAATCTATAAATCAGGTTAAGCTCTCCCCTTCATTAAAATGCATGTCCCAGGCACCAGATCACCGTCCATGCTGAACAGCCAGTCTGGATACTGTAATCACACATGAGCTACTGACGCAAATAATATCCTCTCCTGGATGACTTCTGAATGGTTTTGCAAAGTATTTGGTCAGTGGGAAGCAGTGAGGCCTGTGGTATGACCATATGCGGTAGGTCAGGGTAGTACACAAATATCATTTCTGGGAGTCAATGCTTAAAAGATCTGAGGATCAAAATTATGTCTGCAGGAAGTTTACTCTCAAAAGCTATGAATCTGTGCTAAAGGACTTCCACCTCACCCCTCCAATGCCCTAAAGCAGAGATGTACCGAGTAAACAATATATTTTGTACATGTAATACTGTGTGCATTTTCTTTCATCCACAATGTGAAATCCAGTGACTGTGAAACCTGGCAAAAAGGCTTTGGCTCTTTGTAAACCTGCCTCCGTAAAGATAATTAGGTCCAAATCCTGGATTCTTCTAGAATATCTTGCAGGCAGGGGGAATCTGTGTTGAGGAAAAAGCCAATCCTGGGATTATGGATGCAGTCTTCATTTTTGCTTAGTTTTCTCACCCACAAAAGACAAGTATTCAGAATCAACCTGAAGTCAAAATTGGGAGGTGAATGGAATATACAATTAGAAGTTATTTTCCCCAAATTTCCCTTAGCTCTAAAATTCTATCTTATTATAAGGACTTACCAAATTCATTCAGTTACATGATTACTTAAAATAATCTGGATGCATCCATGTATCTACACCTGCAACCCTGAAAATCGTGATAATTTTTTTCAGAACCCAAATTTTATCTTTTATATTGAACAGTTTAAAGATCAACCGTTGTATGAGGTTTCTAGGGCAAACAAGATTTGATTGGCCTCAGTTCTGTCATCTGTAAATTTAAGACTGGAACAGTTACTCTATAGAATGTAGATTAAATTAGATTATAAAAGTAACAATACTCCTGAAACCAATATTGCACTGCATGTGAATTTATTTAATCTTTTTATTTAAATTTAAAATTTATTTTATTTTTTTATTTGAATTCGATTAGCCAACATTAGTTTCAGATGTAGATGTCAGTAATTCATCAGTTGCATGTAACACCCAGTGCTCATCACATCACGAACTAACGAAAAAACAAGCTACAAAGTTTATTGTTTATTATTGCTTATATATATGTGTGTATATGTAATTATCCATAGTACTTCATGAAATTACTTATATATTTACATGAAAATACCTGTGGTTTTAGTAGCAAAGCTAAATTATTTCTATTTATGGTAGCAGGGAAAAAAAGACAAAAATCCCCCAAAAGTAACATCGATTCTGTAGGTAGCATTGCAAACTTCCAGTACACATTCAAAAGTTTTTAAACCACATGTTAAAGCTTGCATTTTGAAATGACAGATCTTTCCATGTGGCAAAGCCCTCTCTGTGGAAATGACTTTCTTGAAGACTCATCTCAGCAAACGCTATAATTTTCTCCCAGTTGGCCATTTCCGATCCCCTTCGTGTGCACTTTTCTTTGATGGAAAAGTTCCCCTCTGTGGCACAGCCTTAGAGATTTAGAAGTTCAGCTCCTGAACAATTGTTTCTCAGAAATATTCAAAATGCATTTTATGATGATGGAATGTCTGTCTCTTTCTTCCATCTCCTTGTAGGAGACAGTGAGACAGCTGAGAGGTTACTGGGGGCCCAGCCGCTTTCATCATCACAGTGGCTGCTGTTGGCAGTGAGCTTGGGGCGGGTGCAGTGGAAACTCTGCTCTGTGGTGTGGGGAGCAGATGATTTGGTTAATGAGCACAAGCTTCCTTTAAAGTGCCTGCCTTTAGACAGATCAAACCTGTTTGCATTCTAATTGCTCTCCTTGGTGGCTTATGCTTTCTCCTGTCGCCTTTCTTCTAACAGGATTTCAAACTTGCGCAGTCCTGCATATAGGATCTGGGTACAAAGCCATACTGAGCCGTAGTTCTTTCTTGGAGGTAGCCTGATGGGTAGAGAGAAAACGGCACGAGGACGTGAGACGACGTGTGCTCTTACTCTGATTCAGCCTAGTGTGAGAGAATCACTTTGCCTCTGAACTTCTATTTCCCTATTAGCAAAATGAAGATTTTGAATTAAGTGGTTCTGAGATCCTTGTTAGCTCTCAAATCAAAGTGTCTTTTTTTTTATTGCAGAGCCTTTAGAAAATTAGAATCTATCCATTCTCAACTCCAACTACAAAACTTGTCCTGCTGCATACGTTTTAAAATTCTATTCTACGAAACTTCTGCATGATTAGATAAATATAAACCCAAATGTATAATAGGCAGTTTCAGTGAGTTAAAAATATCCTTAGGATTATGCTAGTATAGTTTAGATTTCTTTTCTTTTTCTTTTCTTAGACTTCAGCAGTTTTAACAAAGCAGGCATCTTTTAAACAGTGATGACAAGAAAATAGATACTCAAACATAATGAGTGGAAAGACTGTGGCTGATTCATCTGAATGTGCACAAAGTTTAGTATTGAGTACAAGGACAGGTGAGACTGTGCTCTCTGGAGCTAAGTGAGCTATAAAGTCAGGGTGGTTAAATACTGTGTCAGTGTCATGCAAAAATGGTGATATACAACAGAAAAAGGCTAGTTGAAAAATAGTATACATGAGAATTTTGTAAGTGATGCCATTTTTACATATAAGGAAGGGAAGAGTTACTTGGTAATTAATTATTTGGGAAAACAGGCAACTAGAACTCTTCCTCTCACTATCCACCATACTTAAAGGTAAATGGGTATGGAAATGTGAAAAATGAAGCCATAAGGACTAGAAGCAATTGAAGGAATACTTATCTGCATGAGAGATGAGAAGAGGCTTCTAAGGACCGACCACACAAGATGGATACCAACCACAAGATAGATTTGTGAATGTTAAATCTGCTCTGTCGAAAATGAGCATGACAAAATGAACAGGATCAATTGGCATCCATTCATGTTGTAGGTATCAGCCGTAATGCTTTCTCTTACTGATGAGCATTACCTTGGAAGAGTAATTAGAATGCTTATGGATAAAGTTACTGAATGCATTTTAGAACAAAGTGTATGTGTTTGTTTTCTTTCTCTTGTGTGAATACCTAAGAGTTGAATTTCTGGGTTATATATTAGGTGTATCTTTAATTTATAAGAGCTTATCCGGCCTTTTTCAGGATAGAATACCATCATACACTCCCATCAACAATGCTTGAGTGTCCCATTAGCCCTACGTCCTTGTTAACATTTTGTGCCAGGAATCTCTTCATTCTTTTCATGTATTCTAATGGTGTGTATTTTACCGTAGTTTTAATAGGCATTTCTCAGATTACCAATGATGCCGAAAGCTTATGTGTTTAAGGACATTTGTATACTTTCCTTGTGGAAAATGCCAGTTTAAATAGTCCACAAATTTGTTCTCTGAGTTTTTAAAATACTGTGTTGTAAAGGACTCTTTGTTTATATAAGGTACCATCCCTTTGTCAAATACATGTTTTACAATGATTTAGTTATTTTCTCCAACCCTGGGACTTGCTTATTCATTTTCTTAATGGTACCTTTTGATAAAAAGAAGTTTTGAGTTTTTAAAAACATGTATAAAGTCTACTTTAGCATTTTTATTATTATTAATCTCTACAATTTGCCTAGGAAAACTTGGCTGGCTAGCAAATCATGAATGTTTACACCTATATTTTTTTCTCTAAAGCTTCATGAATTTATCTTTTACATTACATCTTTGATCCACTTTGACTTAATTTGTGTTGAAGGTGTGAGTTAGGGATAAAGTTTCTTTTTCCTCTTTCTTTTTCTTTTTGTGGATATCCAGGTAATCCTGCATCATTTATTAAAAGACTTTCCTTTCTCTGTAAGTTTATTTTGGCATTTTTGTCAAAACTTGCATGTATGGGTCTATTTCTGGGTGTTGAGTCCTAACCCATAAATCTTTTTGTTACTTCCTATGCCAACTTCCTTTTGTCTTGGTTCCTGTAGTTCTGGAGTAAGTCTTGAAGTTAGATAATAAAAGACTTCTAGCAATGTTTCTTGTTTGTTTGTTGTTTTGTTTTGTTTTTCCAAGCTTGCTTTGAGTTTTGGTTTTGATTCTAAGTCCGTGTGTGTGTGTCTTATATATATATATATATATATATATATATATATATATATATAATCATCTTTTAGTATCTATAATAAAATCCTCCTGGGATTGTCAATGCATACTTATACACCTTTCTGAATTTCCTTCTCTCTACTCTCTCACGTTTGCTTCTCACAGTCACATCAAGAAGAAACTGTATACATCTGGCTCCTTGTCTCAGGCTCTGTTGTGGGCAAATGAAGGTGTTCTTCACGTCCACTTACCTTTACTGGTTTTGTGTCACATTTTATGTGTGTTTTCTCTAGCTTAATATTCTTAATATGTCATAAACATACTTTTTAAAAAAATGTTTTATTTATTTATTTGAGAGAGAGAACATAGGAGCATGGGAGAAGGGCAGAGAGTAGGAGGGAGAAGCAGACTTTTGCTGAGCAGGGAGCCCAACATGGGGTTCCATCCCAGGACCTTGAGATCATGACCTGAGCTGAAGACAGGCGCTTAACCGACTGAGCCACCCAGGTGCCCATAAACATATTTTTTAAAAGACTTATTTAAGTCTTGACCAAAATTGTAAATTGGGTTAGAAGTTAGAAGTCATCAAAGTATACCATTGCTAAGTACTATATATATATATATATATATATATATATATATATATATATATATATATTCCCATGAAAAATTTATTATGATATGTCTCTACATTTTTAAAAAATGAACATATTTCTATGTGTTCTACCTACTCAAAAATGTTTTATACAATTTTTTTTAAAGTAAGATGGTCTGTTTAATATGATTTTAAATTGTCAGTACAAATATAGGGGATTATTGTTATAAGTGATCATTGATAATAATTTGTTTTCTATGTATCACCTATAAATAAAAACTAATATTTTTACTGTGCAATTACATTATTACCACATGGTTTATTTTTTTTAACTTGAAAAATGAGTGTCCTATAATATTGACAGGGTCCCTTCCAATGTCAGAAATATTCCCGGTCTCCTACCTAAGATCTTTATGTGATCTAAGGTACTACTGCGTATAGAATCATTGTAAGACATGTCCATAAAAATAGGAGATACATATATTTTCACTGTTTTTCTTAACTGAAATTTGAAACACTTTTGTGAAGATTATACATGAGTGTGAAGTGCTGAGTGATTTAGAGTGATTCATTTTAGATCCGGGGTCTGTGACATCCTTCCCTCTATGAACCCCATATTGCTTTCTAACAGATCAACCTCATACATGGAGGATGTTGGGTACATGAGTTTTCTTTTTATCCAACTTAAATGTCTGTGGCAGTTCCCTTGTCTGAGTCCCACCCTGCTGTGCATATCTGGGCAGCAAACCTCTCCACATAATTCTTCTATAAGTCCTCCCGATGATAAGAAATGAATGATCCTTGTCCTTTCCCTTCTTTCCATTAATCCACATTTCTCTGCTTGATTTTCCTGAATGGTGGACTTCCCAAGCCAAAAGAATGGCTGAAAAGAAGTCTTTCTATTCTAGTCTAGGAGGACAGAACACTATAATGTCTCTCACCCTATCTTTTATATGTAACTCAATTCTTCTTAAATTGGCATTTCTGCAAAATGGTGGATTGATGATATATTCTCTGATGGTCCTAGATGGATTGCTGTCATCCTCACACTTGTCCAGTAGTTGGCTGAAGAGGTTAAACACATGCAATTAGTTTACCATAATATATTTTCACAGATGTTATTTGGAATTTGGTCTGACCAGGTGAAGCAGGGTAATTTGTTATTAAGTAACCTGAGATTTTTATGCTAGAGAGCATTGGCATAAAAAGCAAGGTTAATAATTACTCCTGTTGGGGGAATGGGAAGGGTAAAGAATCTTCTATATAATACTGTTCCATCCTTTGCTGCCAAAACAGCAGCCACCTGGTCATCCAAAGGAGTCAGTTTGCTCGAGTCTGTTTCTCCCTCTAGCACAATCAAACAGCACCACAGAGTGGAATGGCGCTCAGGTTCATGGGAAGAGGATGTGCTGAGGTCACACAGAGCAGAACTGAGGAAGTGGCTTGATCGGAGGACAGCTGAAACATGGCTGTTGGGATAAGAGCAGAGGCACAGATCCCACGAGCACTGGTGAGGCCCTCGGCTTACAATTACCTTATTTTCAACATTGTGAATAGATAAGATATTTTATTGTTAATTTAGCAATTAAAGACCAAACATAGAGGGAAAAAAACAGTAGCTTTTTGTTGTTACACTGTCTCCTTATAAACACTGCTGGTAGTCCTGAGAACTCTCATTTTTCCATATTTCCTTAATGTCAAAAATAGTTGGGGATGCAAAGAATGGAAGGTTAACGTTCAAGTTCCTTCCACTTTCCAGGCCTGAGGGAAACCTTTTCTCTAAATTATGTTATTTAAGCCCATTATAATTTGGAAGTGCTCTTCATGGCAAAGTTTCAAAAGATATTAGCCTCAAATCTTAATATTTTACCAACTCCCTCTCCCATAGAGGGTGCATCCTCTTACTCCTTTGTGTGTTGAATTAAAACAAACAAAAACCTTAAAATTTCAATTTCCTGTATTATTAAGAAGAACGTATTTAAAAAGTTAGCCAAAATGGCAGCAATATTAATGACATCTGTGGTGAGGAGACTATCTTGAGTTGGTTCCCATATCCTTCCTTCTCCTATTTTTGTACAACGTCATCAATGGTTTCTGTAGTTGCTCTTCAGAATGCAATCCTGAAAAACAGCAATGCAGAGGCTGCTCTCTCATTGAGTAGGTGAAGTGAGGGAAGATGTATTCTTTTATCATCCCACCAAAGGATTGCTTATTCTATTCAGATTTACAGTGTCTGCAGAACAAGAGTGCTGTCACTCAAAATGGCTCTGGCCATTATTTATTTATTAGTGCAGGCAGCAGCTGTAACTCACATTTCACCGGACAGCTGCTATGCTCACGTGCCATGAATCATTCCCACTTTCTCTGCTAACGCTGTCAGCACTCCTTTGAAATCTACCCTCTTCCACTTCCAGCCTGCATACTTTGCATGTGCTTGGTGATTGCCCTCCAGTTCTAGAAGGAAAAAACTGGCCCAGACACAGACACAAAGATTGACCACACACAGTTTACAAGGTCATTTTGAACCCATGAGAAAGATGTAAATTTCACTTGCGCTAATGAGAAAGATCTTTTTTTCCACTCAAGTTGCTAGCGAAGGAATGTGGGCATGGGGACAGTAGGGGGAGAACCTGCTAGGAGTAAAGGAAAGAAGGCAAGGATGTGAGACAAAGATGGAGAGGAAGGGATGCCTCCATTCTAGCAATTTTTTTTTTTTCTTAAGCTGATATGAGTAAGGTTTCTGTATCTTGGAACTGAGAGAATTCTGATGAATAGCAACCAATGCATTTATTGGCAAGATGGGAAGGGATACTAGAAGACAATAAGTAAGTGAGACGAGACTGTCTATGACTGATGGAGTGATACCTTTGCAACACCGATTGTTACATATGCAAACATGGGTGGAATAAGTTCAGGGTATCACATTTAGAGGAAACGATGGACTCTTTCTCCACCGTCTCCCGGAACAATGTGTGATACATGTGGCTTTGCTACACAGCACTTGTCAGGCTTTGATGACTACTAGGTAATATTTTTCTCATTTTTAAAAGATCAGAACTTGTGTTGGGGGTGCACCTGGGTGGCTGAGTCAGTTAAGCATCTGACTCTTGGTTTCAGCTCAGGTCATGATCTCAGGGTCTTAGGATCTAGCCAGGGCTGCCCACTCGGCAAGGAGTCTACTTGAGTTCTCTCCATTCCTGTCCCTCTACCCCTCCACACCACCTGCTCATGCTCTCTCTCTCTCTCTCACTCTCTCTCTCTCTCTCTCTCTCTCCCTCTCAAATAAATAAATAAAAATATTTCTTAAAAAAGGTCAAAACTTGGGTGCATCAAAGTTGCTATGTATGCCCCAAATCACATACAACTAGTGAGAACAGAGATAGGATTTGAAGCTACATCTGCCTGACCTGAATGGACATGTTTATCTACTTTCAATGTATTTGTTTAAAGATTTATTTATTTACATGTGAGAGAGACAGAGAGAGAGCACATGCATGTGTACGGGTTGGGGGTAGTGGTGCAGAGGGTGAGGAACTCGAGCAGACACCCCACTGAGCACAGAGCCCAACATAGGGTTTGATACCATGATCCCTGAGCCAAAACCAAGAGTTGAATCCTTTACCAACTGAGCCACTCAGGGCCCCTACTCTCAATTTAATAACACTAATGCTGCTAGTTATTTTACTAAGTCCAATAATATTTTTCTGAGGTAATAGACATGTATGATCAAAAGGACCTCACCCACCATCCAGCACCTAAAATCTTAAAAATCATATTGCCTAAAATCTTTATTCCCAGACTTTTCTCTGAATTCAGATTTTCTTAATTACAGTGCTTCTAGGCAAAATACTTGAAATGTCTAAATATAAGGAATACTTTTTCACACTCCAAAGGAATTTTTGCCAGTATTAAATTATCTAATCATATTGATTAAAAAGAATTTATGGTTTAGATTCCTATTGATTAAATCTACATTTTAGAGTCTTATTGATTAAATCTCTATGCTTTATGTAGAGCTCTCTTATTTACAAATGGTTTTTGGATACATTGCTTAAGGTGAATGTCACAGGTCCCTGTGTGAGGAACACAAAGACCCCATTTACATATTAACTGATTTTTAATTTTTTTATTCAAGTATAGCGGACACACACTGTGCTTTCATTTCAGGTGTGCACCGTAGTGATTCAGCATCTCTGTATTTTTGCCGTGCTCACTACTATGTTCCCTGTGGTACCATCTGCCACTGTACAGCCCTATTACAACACCATTCACTATACTCCCTACGCTGTACCTTCCATCCCCATGACTCTTTCATGCCATCACTGGAAGCCTGTACCTCCACTCCCCTTCCTCCATCTTGTCCAACTCCCCAGTCCTTTCCTCTCTGGCAACCATCAGTTTGTTCTTCATATCTAGATGTCTGATTCTGCTTTTCTACTCATCGTTTAGGTTTTAGATTCCACGTATGAGTGGTAACTGGGACTTGGAAGATCATGGAGTTTGGGAGTGGCAGAGCTGAGTGCTTGAAATGCTGAACTTGACCAGGGCACAGGACATTTAAAGATTATGCAGGGAAAGCATGTGACTTTGATTCATTTGCTGCCTCTGAGGAAAAGGAAACACACTATGCAGGAAAAAAAAGTCATGATTCGCTGTAACATGACTAAACAGGCTCTGTTGTGAAGCAGAAATATTTATAGACTATTAAGTATTAAAGGAGAGCTCATAAATTCACAAAGATTATAAAAGCAGCTTCCAAGTTGTACTCTGGGATCGACATACTCTGAACCAAAAGTGGCAGGTTACCTGTTATAGAGAAAGAGAAACCCAAGACAGGTGAAGAATTCCTAAGAGTGTCCTTAATCCAGTTAATTTATAGGAGAGGGAGTTAGAAATATGCAAATTAGATTGCTGAAATATTGTCAGTGGCCTCTGAGAAACTGTGATTATACAGTCTGTAAGAACCCAGGTGAAGTAACACCCCTAGGCTTCATTCAATGTGGATTGTCCTAGAATAAGCCATATTGGACTCAGATTTTGTTTTATCTTTCAAGAGGGCATAAGAAAGGTATCCATATAATGGGGTTGTTAAAATTAAGCATGCATCAGTCACCTGGTGGGATGGTTAAAAACAACACAAAACAAAATAGACTGTTGGGTTTCAGTTCAGGAGTGTCAGGAAGTCTAGATTGGGACTTGAGAATTTATGTTTCACAGATTGTCAGGTGCTTCTGCTGCTGTTCCAGCAGCCACACATTGAGAACCCCTGGATTCGTCATGATGCCCTGCACTCAGGTAACCATTTGACATCGTATTCTCTGCAGCCATCTGGGAGAGCCTAGGTGTCACATAAGCACACTATCAGGCTACTATCAGGTTTCTTTCATCTCCAGGCCCAACTGATGTAACAGTTAACAGTGCTGTTGGCGACCACAGGAAGCCTTGGAGCACACAAGCTCTTTTCAGGTTGCCAGGTTGAGTCATGCATGCACCCTTTTTTCTAACTTCAGAAAAATGGGATTCACCCTAAATGGCTTAGGTAGAAAATGAATTTCTCAATGATTCGCCAGTGAATCATAGAATTGTGAGGATGGCCAAAGATTTATACTTAAGGATAAAATTGTAGGGATAATGCCCAAAACTGTAACACCAAACTGGCCTGCTACTGTGTCCTGCTGGTGCGGCTGAACTTGCAAACCATCCTCACTCTCAAAGCCCTACTGCATTTTTCGTCTGCCTTTGAAATCTTCAGTGTGTCCACAGCTGCCATCCCTACCAGAGAGTAGATCTCCCCACAGAGCCTTTTCCCTAAGGTTGCTCACGTCTGCACTGAGGTCTGTTCCCACGTAACCTTACATCACAAACCTGTATCCTAACCAAAAGTGAACTAAGAAATATATGTTTTGGACTCTACCTTGGAAAGGAATAACTTAGAATGTGGGGGGCTTATCCAAATTTAGGGAGATATTCCAAAAATGTCAGATGATCTTCTCAGTAGTTGTTCTGGTTTGTGGTATGTTACAAAATGGTGCCAAACCTAATATGTTAAGACACCAATGATACGTCTTTCATGTTTCTGTGGCTAAGCTGGGATGAGTTAGGTGGTTCATGCTTTATGTCTGTCATGCATTTACATTCAGAAGTGGTTGGGGCTGTGTCTATCTGAAGGCTGAATGAGGTTGAGTGTGCAAGATGGCGCACTAGCACTGATGTCAGTCAGAGCTGCTAATCTGCTGAGAAGTCATCTGGGACTTCTTACAGCATGATGCCTGATTTTACGAGACCCCAAGTGAGGAGTAAGTATGAAGCAGGAGTAAGAAGAAATGTCCAAGATAGTCCAAAGGACTATCCCTATATTTGGCAAAGGACCACTTCCATGATTCTCCTTGGATCACAGGACCTGCCCAGATTCAAAAGTCAAACAGGGGGCCGGTATTATATTGCAGAAGAACATGCAGGACTTGAGTTATGGCCCTGGCCATCTTGGGAATACACAATCTGCCAGGGTGCTGCTTGAAAGTGGACAGGCGGAGCATTTGGCAGCTAATTCAAAAAACAAACCAGGTCCTCCACACATGTGTGCGCACACACACACACACCACTCACTCATCACCTCGGTATTCATCAGATATGTTCCAGTGCTGACTTCAGATACTAACGTAATTGTCTTTACAACCTAATTCTATACACGAAATTCAAAATTTAAGATCTCTCACTGTGATAAAAATAGGATGGAGATGAGATGCAGGACTTCCCTCGCAATCACAGGTGAAAAGTTAAGTTCATCAACATAGTTTTCCATAGTGATGCTACCTAATGATGTACATCATTTCTGCCTTTCCTTTTTGTCCTAAGTCAGTTTTCTGGGGGAAAAAAATGTTTGCACTGCCAACATGGGCTTACACAGAACCATCAGATTGGCACTCTACTGTTTTTACTGTTTTTACTCTACTTCCAAATTGAATATCCTCATGAATTAGTAGTTTGCTATAAATAAGAAGCTGCATGTCAGGATTGATCTTTAAAAACCAAGGCATCCATCCATACTGTGACTTACCTTCTTAAACATGGAGCTAGTTTCTTCTTAGACAATTGTGTACAGTGTCATGACCACATTTTCCTTGTTGAGTGTTGATTAGATAAGAGAGTAATGATCCTCATTATCCCATCCACATCTGAGAAAACAGTAAAAGTGGGTACTGTCACTGGCTGTCCCTGTTGAGAAGCTTTATAAACACAGTTTTGCCGTGGAATTGCTGTCAAGTTAAAAGAATTCCAGACAACACTCAAGATTTCTTCACACTTGATTACCCGAGGCATTCCATGGACACCCACCAAGGTTATTTACAAGCACTCACTGAGATCACTTAGAACTCTTTCAAAACCCAAGAGCTTCTTTGACTCTTTGGAAACTGCTTCCAAATTCCAACAGTTGCAAAGAAGTTATTTCTTTTGGATCCTTGTAAAATAAATTAGTGCAATCATGAAAACAGATACAGATGGATATATTGAGTTGTACTGAGTGAAAACTGTCTTACATATGGAATTAAATTAAAGAAAGTAAATGCTGAGGCTTTTCCCTTTGCTGTCTGTCCCTTCACAATTGGTATCAATTTGATGTGAATAAAAGGTTCCACTACTCTTAAAGTAATAATTTAAAAATATGAGGATTTGGGTTTTAGGATTTGATTAGAGGAAGAAGATTGTGATTCTTACCTTCTTATGTACAAAGATTTACTTAAGTCCTCTACTTTCAAAATGAACATACTACCCTCAGTTAGGCCTGAAACATTAAATTCTAGGGTTCCTGGAATTTGCCTTGTCTGTGAAATAATTATCTGTTCTTCTGCTGGAAGAGAGGACAGAAATTGACATGATGAGCTAAGGAAATGGAAGACCAGCTAACTGCTTTTCAAACTTCCACCAGATCTTTCTGTATAAACAGAAAGCCCAGCCTTCTCACCAACTTCCAAGAAATTGGGAGTTCTTCAACAAAAATACAATGGCTTTCCCAACATTTTCAAATGTCATTTGGCTTTTTAGGATCTACCATCTCCTTTCCCTATTACTATTTTTCTTATTGTTGTCTCCTCTCAAATTGCATGCTTTTGTTGAGTTATTTTTCCTTACAAAATATCTACTTACTATATTTTAGGGAGATTTAAGAAATAAAAATACAAAAACATTTTTTAGGGTAGAGAGAGTACACAAAAAATGAATTTCTGAAATATATCTGTGTTAGCAATACACAGAAAATATATGAGGAGAATGATACTCTTTGGTTCTCCCATGAAACTTTTACAGAGAATTCAATATGACTAGGAAACAGCACACATAAAAAGGGGAATCCTATCATTTAGGAAATGAGGCAAGGTGGTTGGTTGACAGGAGTAGGATATACCAATGGCTAGAGAAGGTATGATAAATTTACAACAATTAGTGTAATATATAAATATGAACTCTCTCTTTGTTCATGTTACTATGACACTGAAATCATGGAATTTTGTACTTTAGGGATGCAACTACTGGTGACCATCACAAGTCCATATGTGGACTCTTAGATGTTTAAAATCATTATGAGTGTTTGGTTATGTGTATGTTTTTATGGCTTGGCTGACTTTTAAAAGATTCTATATGTTGTACGCGCTATCATAACCCAGTATTTGCAAATGTCTGTAACATAATAGTTACTCAGAAAATATTTGTTGATAAATTAATGTTAGCGAGAGAAGGAGATTGGAGGAGTTTCTGGAAAAAGTTGAGACATATGGGTACAATTCACAAAGCATTATCATTCTTCACTTCGTTCTTGGCAAAGGAAGAACCTTCCAAGAGCAAAGATGTCACTTTTCAAGTTTAATGTTTGAATTAGACTTTTAAAAGTTCATAAGGCAGACCACCAACATAAAATTTCAGAGAAATGAAATGTCAAGTCTGGAACTTAAATAACAAGGGAAGAGTCTGGTAAAGTGATTGGAGAATTTTTTACTATAATTCATAACATTGAAAAGATGAAGAAAAAGACAAGTATTCTCACACTTCTCAGGAGGTTCATATAAATGCTTTCTTGATCTCAGTCTAGGGTGAAGAGTTATATAGAGGTCTGAGAGAAGAAGGAAAGAAAGTATGCATGGTAGTGTGCAATCTGGGTTCCCACACCTTGCTCTTCATTGGAAGGCCTCAGTGAGTTTAAGGAGGATTACAAATTCCAAATAAGTCTTTTGGGTTCAACATCAAAAGAGAATCTTGCCTCCTCTTTCAGACTGGAATCCTTAAAAGGAACTCCATGCTGTAGGACTGAAGAGGTAGTGTAACATGCTTAGAGGATAGACCCGAGAAAGCCAAGTAAATGTTTCATCTCAATATTCCTTCTCCAACTTTCCAGCATGAATTAAACAGAGCCAGTGAAGTTCCCAGGGTCTCATGGGAGATGTGGAAGGTGCCTAAGAATTTGAGAGTTAGTGATCTGGCCAAGGAGTTCTTGTAACAAAGACCTATGAGACTCCACAGTCAAGAGTGTAAGGTGCACAATACAATAAGAGATGAAAAATGCCCTGAGTATTTGAGGACCAGTCACACCACAGAAAGTCAAGGAGTGAGACAGTGGGATGAGCATGGCTCTATGCAGTGACCCTGTTGACAAGAACAAACCACAGGTTACATGAGCCCTAGACCCAGAGCCCACAGAAAGGTACACGAGGATCTGGCAAGCATCAGAAGACAGAGAGGACCAGGTCAAGACTAGGCAAGAATGACAGGAGCTGAGCTCTCAATTCCTCCTCATAAAATCTAGATCACATTCAGAAAGAGAATGAAAGAGAGGAAGGAAATAATCATTAATTCACTGAATTTGAATCTTGAATTTGGCAAAATCATTTTCCTACACAACTATTGTAACCCTTCTGTTCCTGAATTCCCTTAAAAGAATAAAAAGCAGTTTTCAGTCTTTGGTAGAAATATGGTTTCCAAGGAGAAAGCAAACTTGTTTATCATGTAGGTAATCTACATGATTATGTTGTTCAACTATAAGGTGATGAATTTCAAATCTATATAACAAAGTGGAAAGAGGACACTTGCTTTTGAGTCATTAAGCAACCTTGTGTTCTGTCTTAGAAACAATGGATGATGGGACGCCTGGGTGGCTCAGTTGGTTAAGTGACAGCCTTCGGCTCAGGTCATGATCCCGGAGACCCGGGATCGAGTCCCACATCGGGCTCCCTGCTCAGCAGGAAGCCTGCTTCTCCCTCTCTCACTCCTCCTGCTTGTGTTCCCTCTCTCGCTGTGTTTCTCGCTGTCAAATAAATAAAATCTTTAAAAAATAAAAAGAAACAATGGATGATAAAAGGATGGGTTATCTTCAAGAAGACTGCAGTCTAGTGGGAGAAACATATGCATACATAAATGTGAAAAAAATAAAAGAAGAAAAAATTCCTAAGGATAGGTTGAGAAAGTCTCACATATGTGATGACAATGGACCTTATTTGGAAATTGGAAACCATGAATCCCATTCCTACCCCAACAGTCTACACCAACTAAAGTATCTTTAGGTATGGAAATAACATGGGTTCTTCAAATCTGAGTATATGTGACAGAGTTGGAATTCACTGATAATAATGCACTGAAAAATCACTTAGTCCTGAGACATCATTTTCTGTAAAATGAAATCACCATCACATATCTCAGAGGTGAAATGTAGTAATGTTTATCAAGTACTTTGTCAACTATTGATGTTTGTATGGGGATTTTTTGGATCCTATTCTGCTCCACATTAATCATATTTTAGATATTTTAACCCCAGAAAATCTTAATAATAGAATAAAAGAAAGCTTATCTAACCACAAAGTCTTTGAAAGCTATTATAATTTTTCTTATTATGTTAGGGAAATAGATATATCATATATTTATAGACAATTGCACACAGCTCAATACTTGGCTATTATTATATGTAATGGAAATGAGCCACCAAATGTGTGATGGACTGTCACTGCAAGTCTCTATTATGACCCATTATGCTGTACAATGATACCACACACCGATACCAACTCTAATTTATAACTGAAGAGAACACCCTGGTCTCATTTGCTAATACTATAGCAAGTCATTTTTTATCAATTATGGAGGGATTAAAACTGAGTGATAATGAGAAATCTTTATTAGTAATGTCTATTTGGAAACTTCTGGTACTTGGACTCCAAGATATATTATTTTCTTCTATGGACATCTAATAAGTGTCTGTTTCTCTTCTCTTCTCTCTCCTAGAATTTCATCTCAGTCTGAACAACATAGGTGCCTAGTAGCTGATCCTTTGGAAGAAGGTAAATCAAGGCTACATTTTATAATCCTTCTAAATTAAAACCTAAGCACTAACCCCAAGATTACACTTTATTGGTATATGAAAACAGTGGACTTTATATGATCCTGAACATAGAATCATCTCTTACAAAAGAAACACTAGCCAACTTCATATTTACGATATTTGGTAGAGGAATTGGACTGACCATTTTATTTTATTTTTTTTTTATTTTTTTTTTATAGATTTTTTTTTTTTTATTGTTACTAAATTTTTTTTTCCAGTGTTTCAAGATTCATTCCCCATTCCCCACACCCAGTGCTCCCCGCTTTAGGTGTCCCCAGTACCCACCACCAGGCTCTCCCATCCCTCCACCCCCCTCCCTCCAAGTCCCTCAGTTTGTTTCTGTGTTCAAAATCTCTGTTGTTTTAAAACAAGACTAAAGTTTGCCCTTCAGTGTACCTATGGGGAAAAATATATTAAGATAATAATTACTGGTGGAATTTGGATTGGAAGAGGTATAAATTGTTTTATTAAAGAAAACACACAATTCCTCAAGAAACTGCAAGTGAAAACTTCAATAGGGAAATTCATGGTATACAATCACTTTTTTACTGGTCATTAAATAAAATTACCAAGCCAGGTTTTTAGATTGATTCAAATTATGCTTTGGACTCATATATTTTTGCTAAAGTCTTTGACTGTTTCTCACTGTTTGGTAACCATGAAAATGTTCTAAACAATGTCTGCTTTTGCTCACAGTTATATTTTTAGCCCTAGGCTGGTGTCTTTCTCTGAATTCTACACTAAAGTCAATAAATATTTAACAAATTAGTTAAATTGAATTAGAACTTGTTCTACACATTGGAAGTAGAGATATGATTCAAACAGATAAAATGACTCAAAAACATGAGGACAAAAACAAGTCAAACTACAGACAAGCAAACCAAGACCTTGGAATTAGCTAATGTCTCAAAAACGAATAGCCACTGAGAAAAGACTAGAATGTGATACCCTCACTTCTAATTCATTGCTCATTTTTGACAAGAAATCATCTCCTGAGGGAAATTAATCCCTAATGGCTACCTGGCTTATTGCGTCAAAATGGACCCCCTGCCATGAAGATAGAGCTAGTAGTTCTGTTTATAAAATAGTTTTTACCATATAAAATCCTGTTGATGTAAAACAGTACGTATAAATTTCCTCTTTGAAAACCTTACAAGTCTTGTTTATATTGCTTAATTGGGTAAGGACTAAGAGTTTATGGCAACATAAATTTTAAAAATTCTGGAATGTTCCACAAGATTTACTCACAGTGCACAGTGTGGGTTTCTTCTTATCTCTCTTTTACAATGAGGCAAATTTATAGCACATTTATGAAAGACGACAACATATTTATGCATTTTTAAATTTTATTAGAATTTCCTAATAAGGATACCTTCTGACATTGATGAAGAATTAAAGATCTTTAGAATATATTTTGGACTGTGTGTAATACACTTCATTATGATTAGGTACATGTTATGTGGAACTTATAAGTCACATCTTATATTTCTATTTATTATACAATAAAACATTTCCTAAAAGTACTAACAGAGACTTAGTATACAATATACTTTACCTTATCATTATGGAGACTAATTACAAAATTGTTTGATGGTTCATGTTAATACACCTTAGAATAAATCAGTGTAGGGAATGATTCTTGTGGGTTTTTTTGTTTGCGTGTTTTGTTTTGTTTTGTTTTGATTGTCCTAGCTTCTGAACATTTTTAGTCCTTGAGGAATCTGCTATTAAAGTACTTTCTAAAAAAGAATACTTAATGGAAATTTTAATTGTTTTTTTCCCTACAAGAGTTTACACTCCTGTGGACTGTGACTTTCACCCACATATTAGTGAAATGTAGAGAGCAGTCTACCATTTACTGGTGAGGAAGGAAGGAATGAAAATTCTGTGAAAGCAGGTGAACAAGATCACAAAGGAGGACAAAAGGGAGGTTTGGGCATTATAAACATTGAGTGAGCACCACGTTGGAAACCAAATCACCTGGAAGCCTGGTTTACCTTTTGGAAAATATTGATCTTTATTATGGTTGAGACTGCCTGACAATGATCACAAAGACATCTTAAAGCCAAAGACATCAGAGATTCAAGACAACATTTTGACAGTTCAACAAGAGCACTCCAACAATCCATACCAATGACACTCTAGTTCTCCTGATGGAGACTACCATTTCTTCATGTTTCCTAGTTGTAGAAGAATGTAATGTGATTTCACAAAAAAAGGGGACTTCCAAAATTAAAATTTTCAAGTGTTTCTTTTTTGTGAATCCCTGGGAATGATGACTTCTCAAGGGACATTTATTAACCAATTACCATTTTGTTCATTAGAAAATATTTGAAGAAATGGGTTTACAGAAATATCCTCAGGTGGGGCTTTTCTCTTAACTTGGAGGGCAAGTTGCTCCAAGAGATCTTGGTGAGCACATTCATCATAATGAATAGCTGAGATCAGTAGAACAGCAAGCCTTTGTCATGGTAACTACAGTACATTTCACAGTGCAAGGATGAGACTGTGACCTTCATGAAAGCATGAGAGAATTCTTTTTTTTTTTAAGATTTTATTTATTTATCTGACAGAGAAAGAACGAGCGCAAGCGGGGGGAGGAGAGAGCAGAAGAAAAGGGAGAAGCAGGCTCCTCTTTGAGCAGAGAGGCCAATGTGGGACTTGATCCCAGGTTCCTGGGATCCTGACCTGAGCTGAAGGCAGCTAACTGGCTGAGCTACCCAGATACCCCAGCATGAGAGGATGTTATTAATACATATAGAAATATATTCTATAATATATGTATTCTATAATTGTAGAAATTATATTCAATAACTATATTCTATAATAAATATATTCTAATGTATATATTCTATTCTATTCAAAATATATTATCTGATATATTAACATAATCTATAAATGTTTTTTTTAAAGATTTTATTTATTTGACAGAGAGAAACACAGCCAGAGAGGGAACACAAGCAGGTGGAGTGAGAGAGGGAGAAGCAGGCTTCCTGCCCAGCATGGAGCCTGATGTGGGACTCGATCCAGGGTCTCCGGGATCATGACCTGAGCTGAAAGCAGTCGCTTAACCAACTGAGCCACCCAGGTGCCCCTTT
>PITA01008298.1:65806-85563 GCA_004023965.1 Spilogale gracilis | reverse complement strand
CGCCTGCAGCCCTGTGTGAGGGCCTCTGGAGTCACTCCTACCAGGCCAGCAACTACAGCCGAGGGAGTGGCCGCTGCATCCAGATGTGGTTTGACCCGGCCCAGGGCAACCCCAATGAGGAGGTGGCCAGGTTCTATGCCATGGCCATGAGCGCTGGGGCCCTGCCCCGCGGGGTGGAGCCTCTCCTGCTCAGCCTGGCTCTGGTTCTGCAGCTCCGGCTTCCCCACTGAGTCTAGCCCTACCTAGACGTCCTCTCTGTCCTCTCTGCTTGTCCTGAGTTTTGATGACCAAGCTGGGCTCACAAATGGAGGAGCCCTAAGTGTGCCTCCATCCATTATCCATCCTTCTGTCATTCCGGTTCCTGCTCCGTGGTGGGCTTTGGAGTTTCTCTGGCAGTCAGCTCAAATAAAAAGACTGACACATCCGTGTCAGACGAAATCTTCTGGTTTGAGTGGGTAGACAACAGATTCCACAGTTTCTGGATTCCTTTAAATCAGAAAAATGAGACTTGGGTGTGAATCCCAGCTCTACTACTGACTATGCCAAAGTGAAGCAGTTGCCTGACTATTCTAAAGCCTAGCTTCCTCCTCAATGAAATGGAGATATCCGTCCCTTCCCGTTGTGAAACACAAACTTGCTGTTGCCTGGTAAGCATGTGAGCCCAGTGTCAGCACTTCAGTAGTCCCCAGGGACTCTGTTGCTCTTGTAGCCACAAATGAGAGTTGCGATCGGGACAATGTTACTTATGTTGGTCCCAAAATAGCCCCCCCTTTCTCCCAGGCCCTGTCTGCCTGGCTCTGTCCTCAGTTCTGTGATGGGAAAGCTGGGGATGGGAGTTCAGGTAAGGCTTTGGATTCCCAGTGGAGGTGAAAAATTTTTGCCCATGATGTGGGTTGAAGGGACTTGGACCCTCAGAAGAGGAAGAGAGAAGACAGGAGGGGGCAGACTGGGAGGTTCCTGGAAGAGGAAATGCTCAAAGCCTTCAGTTGGTTTAGCTGAATCCTAGAGGCTTGGGTGGAAAAAAGTTGGAAACTCTTAGGGGCCTCCCAGGGGCAGGAGCCTCCTCTGGCACCCTTGTCCCTTCTGGGGATTGCTAGATATACCTATCCTGTCTTTGCACATCCCCCAGGAACTGGGCCTGAGTTGATCTCTGGGTCTCCCTCTTGCCCTTTTTCCCTGGGGAAGTCTTTGTCTCTACGTTCCCCTCACAGTTATCCTCAGAGAGGCACAGGTCTGTGTCTGAGAACACCAAGTAGGACCAGAACCCAGGAGTGAAGACTCCTAATCCAGACCTCTCTCCTTGCCTTCCCTCATATCTAGAGCTGAGTGACGGGGAAGTCAGCAGTTTGTGGAGGATGGCTTATGGAGTTCCTGGAAGGGTTTGGAGACACTGGGATGTACGGCGTGTCCATTAGCTACTATATTTACCTAGTCTGGAAGGCCCCCACAGAGCCCATTCTGTGTCCCAGGCTTTGTTCCAGCTGGGTTAAGCCAACGCATATTTCAAATAAAGGAAGGAGCTTGTCCGGACTGACCCAGACACAGGTTCAATCGAGCAAAGTGAAAGTTGTCTCCCAAGTTAAAGGGGATCCACCGAGGGCGGCCGGGAGTTGGTCGCTGAGGGAGCCCGGCTGGAAGCCTGCGCCTTTAAGGAGCCAAGGGGCGGAGGGGCGGGGCAGGAAGCCGACTCCCGGGAGACGCTGCCAACGGCTAGGTCTTTTTTGGGGGGAAGGGGAGGGCCAGACCCTCTGTGGGTCCCGCCCCCTTTCCGGCGACTGGGTACCCCTCCCTCCCTGGGCGCCCGGGGGCGTCTGAGCTTAAGAGCTCCGGGGAGCCCCCAGGTCGGCGTCCCGCCCACAAAGGCTCAAGTTTGTTGTCTTGGAGGGAGTAGCTGGGGCGGGGGCGGGTGCTAATAATACCCGTTCGTTCTGGCGCCGCGCTTTACAGTTTACACAGCTGTCACCTTCGTTACTCCTTAATTAATAATAAAAATAGCCGCTGTTCTGGAGGCTTACTGAATGCCAGGCCCTGTGCCGAGAGCTTTACAAGCACGGTCCCATTGAGTCGGCCCTCATAACATCGCTCTCACTTTGCAGAGCGGGAAGGCGAGGCACGGAGGGGTGCCGTGATTTGCCCGAGGTCACTCGGCGGGTCAGCGGCTCCGGGTTCGAGACTAGGGGCCCGGGATGGCGGGGCGCGGGTACTACCCCCGGTTCCGCCGAGAGCCGCGGGGGCGGAGCGGCGGGCGGGGCGGAAGGCGAAGGGGGGGTGCGGCGGCCGAGGATGGCCATCTTAAGTGGCCGCTGAGAGTCAAGGGCCGCTTCCCCCGGGAAGGGGGCATCGGCGCGGCCCAGGAGGTGGGGGTCTTCGCGCGGCGGCTGCGGCTCTGGGGAGAAGTCGGGAGCCCAGGGGTTTGAGGGAACTTTCTTCTAGAAGGGCAGTGGGGGAGGGGGACGCCTGATCTCGGAATGCTGAACCCCTAAGGCCCGGGCCTGCGGGTATGGGGGATGGTGCCAGGGAACTTGGCCGGGAGCGGGGGAAGGGTTCTGCCCCGGCTGCGAGGGGCTGCCAGGGACAGTGCGTGGGGATTCGAGGACACTGGACCTAGTCTGAGGGTTTGTGGGAGATCAGGTTTCTATGGAGGGGATTTCCCCCCGTGGGATTTGTCGGAGACTGGACCCAGTGGAGTTTGGGGGTTCAGGTCTAAGAGGGGCCTGGATTTCACGGGAGTTGAGAGTCCGGGCCGCTCGGATAATGAGGATAGGGAAGAGATTCATCTTGGATCCCTCGCGGGTTTTGAGAGTTCGACCCGACCCTCTGAGGCTGCAGGGGAGGTGAATGGAAAAGATATGGGGGTGGAATTAGGCGTTTATGGGAATTGGGGATCTGCGATTGTTGGAGGGGGCTGACTCTCCGGAGTGGGGACAGGGATCCCAAAATGTCTAGAAGGGTGGGGGAACTTGACCTTCGTTGGTGGCGGGGGGCGCTGGATCTCCTACAAGGGATGATGGCGGGACGGGATCATTGTGGGTTTGGAGGGTCCCGCGTCCTGCGTGAACGCAGAGACCATCAACCCACCGGGAAGAGGGTGAAGGTAGGGACCGTCAGGCCGTGGGCCGAGCGGAGGGGGAGGGGGCCAGCCGCCCGGCTCTGCGCTGAGCTCCTGCCCCTCCCCCGCCGCCTCTGAACAAACTTTTCTTTCTCTTCAAGTTGAGGCCGGCGCTGCAGGCGGCGGCGGCGGCGGCGGCGGCGCGGAGAACGAGGCGGCCCGCGAGGCGGAGCGGGGAGCCCCCGACCCCCAGCGCGGTCCGGTCCGTGGATCCTCAGGCCCCGGCCCCGACCCCGGGCCCGGCCCCAGCGTCGGCCCAGAGCGTGCCGGGGCGGATGGCGCGGGGCGGTGGGCGCGGGCGGCGCTAAGCCCGGCGCAGGCTATGGCCTCGGCATGTGGGTCGTCGGGCCCGGGCGGTGCGGGGCCCGGGGGCGCACTGGGCAGCCCGGCCCCGGCCTGGTACCACCGCGACCTGAGTCGCGCTGCCGCCGAGGAGCTGCTGGCCCGGGCAGGCCGCGATGGCAGCTTCCTGGTCCGAGACAGCGAGAGCGTGGCGGGAGCCTTCGCGCTCTGCGTCTTGTGAGTGGGGCTGGGACTTTCCGCGGGCAGGGGTGCGTCCCGGATTCCTAGCTTGTGTGCGGAGGGCCTGGGACAGTGGGACGCCAGCGCCCCCAACAGTGGGGGCTTTGGCTTTAAGCCGGGCTGAGGAAGGATGCAGGGGACATTCCTTCCTGCTGTGTGTCTGGGGACACTTTCTGGGGCGTGGAGGGCATGGGGTCCTGCTAGCCAGGGTGGCTGTAATGGGGGAAAATGACGGGAGTCTCTGGCAGACCCCCTCAGGCACCCCTCAGGCAGAAGGTGCGGTAGGGGTGAGGATGTGTGGCTGTGCATTCCAGGGTTGTGTATAGTTCTGTTTATACAAGGATTGGGTGTCTGAGCAGTAGGCATTAGAGGGAGTTGCGGCCAGAAAGACCAATGGGTGTGTGAGGATGCCCAGCAGCTTCCTTAGGTGTCCTTTCTATGCCCCGCAGGACTGAGGTTGGGACCTGTATGGCTGTAGATGCCTGGGGCCAGGGAGGCAGAGTGGTGTTGGGGGGAGCAAGGCTTGATGGAGCCATGCCATTATTTCATTATTTCATAAATCAGTGAGCCTGCGCATGTGCCCTGGTCCTGGGTATCCTGACTGCCCTAGCCCTGGGCTATGGGTGCTGAACGTGGGCTACAGTTGGCAGCTCTCTGAGTGGGTCTGGTCCTGTGCCTGTACCCATCAGTGGTTTTGGGTGAGTTTGGTGGGTTTAGAGTCATCTCCCTAAGCTCCCTCCTGTGCCACATCATCTGACACTGGGTGGACTCCTGTGAGCATTAAGATCTGAGTACATGTCCCCTTAGCCCTGTGAACCCTCCCAAACCCCTGTCTTTCTGTCCGGTATGCTTCTGTTCACTTCTTTGGGGGCAGTAGTTCTTATTTGGGGTTGATTTTACCCCTCAGGGACATTTGGCCATGTTTGGAGACATTTTTGGTTGTCACAGCTGGGATAGTGCTACTGGCATCTAGTGGGTAAAAGCCAGTAGTGATGCTGCTCAGCGTCCTGCAGTGCATAGGACAGTCCCTCGCAACAAAGAACGATGCAGTCCAAAATGTGAGTGCTGTTGGGATCGAGACACCCTGACCTGGGCAGTGGACCTGAACAGGAAGGGGTCCCCTAAGTCTTAGCTTATGCCCCAAGTCTGACACCCAGGAGAGACTAACAAGGGACTGCTGCAGCAGATGAATAGCCTAGAGTCCTGCCTCCCAGCCCCCTCTGGGGCATACCCTCTAATTAGGGAGGGGAGGGAGACAGTTGCTGTGTCAGCTGTTGAGTGGGAGGGGGACAGCTGGGCCTATGGCTGGGGGAGGAACATTATTGTCCCAGGAGGGAAAGGTCCTGGCTCCAGGGGAGGAGATGGGTGGAGTAAGGGTCTGTCCTTGTCGGGGGGCTTTAGCTTTCTCGGCTGACTTTGACTACTCCTTGCATCTCAAGAGCCCGGGGATGGGGGTTGTGGGGGAGTCAGAAATGGGACAGAAGCCTGAGCGTAGGTGATCAGAAACATACTTGCTCACCTGTATACACACCCACATGTCCAAAGGTGGCATTTCAGGACACGCCCCTGCTCTCACAGTTACTGGCCTCTGCTTGGCTTTAAGTCCCAGCTCTGCCTTTTCCTTACTCTGCGACCGTAGTCAAATTGCTTTTCCTCTCTGAGCCTGTTTCCTCTTCTGGAGAATGGGGAGGATACTAATATCTGTATCCAGAGCGAGGATTAAATGAGATCACATCTGTAGGTGTCCTGTAGATAGGGCTCAGTTAGTGGGATGCTATTATTGTTATAAACACAGTCCACAGAGCAGTACCCACATGGACACCTGCACAGAACATTGGCCAGTCAGCAGCCATGAGAGCTCCTGGAGGGGGCTTACTTGAGTGGAAGGGATGGACTGTGGCCAAAGTATAGGGTTCCCTCAAACGGGTATTTGGTTTTTTCTGGTACCCACCACTCACATGGGCCCAGGGGCCTCCCTTGAGCAAGCTGACCTGTGGTATGGCTGCAAAGGGAGTCTTCTGTCCCCACTGAGTGTGGCCCACACCGCCCAGGCCTGGCAGCTGACCCTGCTCAGCTGTTGCTGCCATCTGTCAGCACCCCTCTTGCCCCTCCTCAGTTTGGGACTCTTAGAGGCCTGGGTCTCCCATAGGGGGCCCCCTTGGGTCATCCCAGTTTCCCAGCGTGTGGGGAAGCAGGGAGAAAGCCGGGCTACCCCGCACTCTTCCTAGCCGCACCCACCTGTGGCAGAGCCAGACACGAGTGTAAACACAGATGGCAGGCACACACGTGTGAGCACATCTCCTGTGTGCATAGAGGTGAACCAGGCTTCTGAGGACTCTTACTCTGGCGGGGGGCCAGAGCTGGTACCACAGCCCAGAGGGGCTGTTTAGACAGCTGTGGAGGCCACAAAGGAGCTGCCTATTGCTTCCCAGGCCCTGTGGTGGGTGTGAAGCCTATGTTGGTCTGGGTGGTGGGGTGGCCGGGGGTGGCCGGGGGGGGGGGATGGGGGAGGCAGGTCATTCCTGCTCTTGTTGGAACACTAGCAGCATAGGCGTGGACTGGCCTCCTCATTAACCCTGTGCAGCCTGAGCAAAGGGTTTTAAGAAGACCAAACTGAGACCAGGTTGAACCCTGTAGCCAAAGGAAGGCACACTTTGGGACTTAAACCCCAGCCAGGGGATGACAGATTCTGACCCTTGCTTTGTCATCAGGTACCAAAAGCACGTGCACACATACCGAATTCTACCTGACGGAGAAGACTTCCTGGCCGTGCAGGTAGGAGCCTGGACCCTGAGGCCTGCCTTGATTCCCTTCCTGTGGCTTGGGATCAGCTGGCTGACCCTTCTCCCACCCTTGCTGGTTCTCAGACCTCGCAAGGCGTGCCCGTGCGCCGTTTCCAGACCCTGGGCGAGCTCATTGGCCTGTATGCCCAGCCCAACCAGGGCCTTGTGTGTGCCCTGCTGCTGCCTGTGGAGCGGGAGCGAGAGCCAGACCCCCCTGACGACCGTGACGTCTCAGGTGCTGCCCGCTCTGCTGTGTGCAGATGCCTCCCCTGCCCCCTTCCCCAGACATACCTGCTGCTTCCCCTCCCATATTCTCAACCTGCCTCCCCCGAAGCCCTCTGCTCCTAATCATGATGCCAGGGCTCTTTACCCCACTTCCAGGGAAGTATCTGAGAGCCACAGCACCCCCCCATACTTCCCTGAGAAAGGGAGGCCCACTGACTCCTGTCCACAGATGGTGAGGATGAGAAGCCACCGCTGCCCCCACGTTCTGGCTCCACCAGTATGTCTGCCCCCATGGGGCCCGGCAGCCCCCCAGCAGCCCCTGAGACTCCCACAACTCCAGCTGCTGAGAGGTAAGGCCACGACCCCCTGCACGGAGCAGGAATTCCCTTTCTCCTCTGAGAATGGTGTCTTCATCAAAGGGGGAGAGACCTAAGCCCCCATTCCACACGCAGGGACCTTCAGCTCATCTCAGCCCCAGAGGCAGACACCCCAATCCATGGTGCTCTGATCACTACCAGTGCCACCTCCTCCAGGGATCAGTTGGGAGTGCTGGGACGGGGTCAGCAGGTTCTTCCTGACTTCTTAACCTTTCTCTAAAGTGCTCCCAACGGGCTGAGTACTGTCTCGCATGAGTACCTGAAGGGCAGCTACGGACTGGACCTGGAGGCTGTGCGAGGCGGAGCCAGCAACCTGCCCCACCTTACCCGCACCCTTGCCACCTCCTGCCGGAGGCTGCACAGGTACCCGCGCCCCCCTTCCCATCTCCCCAGCACCGTGCATGCAACCTGTCCTCTAACCTGTCCTCCCCTGACCCCTGGTTGCACAGATGTCCTGACCTTTGATCTCTGGCCCTAAACAGGGATCCAGCTATTATTTCCTGACTTTTCCTCACCTGAACTCTTGTATCCTCATGGTGGAGGCTGATGCGACCCACTCAGCCCTCCTTCCCTGTACTTGGGTTGGGTGGGGACTTCTGACCAGTTGTCTCCCCTAGTGAGGTGGACAAGGTCCTGTCGGGCCTGGAGATCCTGTCCAAGGTGTTTGACCAGCAGAGCTCTCCCATGGTGACCCGCCTTTTGCAGCAGCAGGTGGGATTACGGGGAGGCCTGTGAGGAAGGGCTTCACGTCTGGGGTGCGGGGCACCTCCTGCTTGCTGGCTTCATGTGCAAGCCTCATCCTTCTCTGTGCAGAGTCCACCACAGACTGGGGAGCAGGAACTAGAGAGCCTGGTGTTGAAGCTGTCAGTGTTAAAAGACTTCTTGTCAGGCATCCAGAAGAAGGTAGCCTGACTCCTGACCTCTGACCTGACCTACCAGTCCCTGACTATTTGCACTGGCCTAACTGATCTCAACCCTGAACCTGCCGTTTCACATTGACCTCAGCATCTGCCATGTCCCTCCTGGCCCCAGCTCTCCACGTGTCCCCTGACCTTGCCTGCCCTTCCCCGCTCCAGGCCCTAAAGGCCCTGCAGGATATGAGTTCCACGGCCCCGCCGGCCCCCCTGCAGCCGTCCATACGTAAGGCCAAGACCATCCCTGTGCAAGCCTTTGAGGTACAGAGAGGGGTTGGGTGGGGCCTCCCGTGGCACAAGGCCATTGGAGGTGAAGGGGGGTGTCCCCTGCCTGAGGTCTTTTCAGCAGCCCCCCACTTCATGACCTGCAGGTGAAGCTGGATGTTACCCTGGGCGACCTGACCAAGATCGGGAAGTCGCAGAAGTTCACGCTGAGCGTGGATGTGGAGGGTGGGCGGCTGGTGCTGCTGCGGAGACAGCGGGACTCGCAGGAGGACTGGACCACCTTCACACATGACCGCAGTGAGCCAGGGCCTGATCTGGGGCGGTGGGCAGGGCGGCCTCCAGGCCTCGGTGCCTGGGCCGGTGAGACCCTCCTCCATTCCCTAGTCCGCCAGCTCATTAAGTCCCAGCGTGTCCAGAACAAGCTGGGCGTCGTGTTTGAGAAGGAGAAGGATCGGACACAGCGCAAGGACTTCATCTTTGTCAGTGCCCGGGTGAGCAGCATGCTGGGCGAGGCCCTGGGGACCGCAGGGGTCCCTGTGGGGTGGGAAGAGAGGAGACACGTGAGGTAGGTGGGTCTCCCTCCTGGCACGGTGGTCCTGACAGGGCAGAGAGCATCTGTATTGAGAGTGGGTGGTGTGGAGTCAAAGGCTGATTCAGTGAACATTTATCGAGCCCCTGTGATAGGCTTGAGTGGTGGACAGACCGGCATGACCATCCCCTTGTGGGACCTGCCACCTACCAGGGACCTCCTCTAACTGGCTGTTGTCCCCCCAGAAGCGGGAGGCCTTCTGCCAGCTACTGCAGCTCATGAAGAACAAACACTCCAAGCAAGATGAGCCCGACATGATCTCTGTCTTCATAGGCACCTGGAACATGGGTCAGGCCCAGGTTGGGGTTGGGGGGGAAGAGAGGAATAGCCCCAGGGCAGGGGCCTGATTGCCCCCATCCCCTTCACCTCCAGGAAGCGTGCCACCTCCGAAAAATGTGACATCTTGGTTCACATCGAAGGGTCTGGGGAAAACCCTGGATGAGGTCACAGTGACCATACCCCATGACATCTATGTCTTTGGGACCCAGGAGAACTCGGTGGGCGACCGCGAGTGGCTGGACCTACTACGCGGGGGCCTCAAGGAGCTCACAGACCTGGATTACCGCCCGGTGAGGGGGGGTCATCTTGTCCAGTCCCCCTCCTCAGACACCACCCCAGACCATCCTGCTTGACCTTATGGGCGACCCTGGGGAGTGCTTCTTGACTGGCTTTCCCTATGGTCCCTGGGCAGATCCTTTAGGAGACCTGACAGGTTCCCTTTGCTATGGGCACATGCCGTTTCTCTCTGTCTCCTCAGGACAAAGGGGTAGCAGCCCTTTCTGTCCTGTGTTGAGAGCACAGTCCATAGTATAGGCCGGGGCTGGGGGGGACGTGGACAGTGCCCCACCCAGGGTAGGCTGACCCGAACCCTCTACGCAGATTGCCATGCAGTCACTGTGGAACATCAAGGTCGCCGTTCTGGTCAAACCAGAGCATGAGAACCGAATCAGCCATGTCAGTACGTCCAGCGTGAAGACTGGCATTGCCAATACCCTGGGTGAGTAGGGTCGGCAGGGTCCCTCTGTCCACACCTCCTGCTGTGCTCTCTGGGGGCTTTGTTCACACATGCAGGAACTCGCGCCGTCCAGATGGACTGCGTATGCCGTGTGTGGCCCCCTGAGAAGCGGGGATGTGTTCAGAGGCCTGCTTGCCTCGCAACCTCTGGGGTGGAGGACAGGGCGGGGGGGGGGAGGAGGCAGTGAAAGTGGGAGGATCGTCCCATCACTGCTTTGTGGGCCAGAGGGGAGAGTTGGGAGCCCTCCAGAGGTGACGCAGGCCTTCCTCTCTTGCTTGCCCTGACAGGAAACAAAGGAGCTGTGGGAGTCTCCTTCATGTTCAATGGCACCTCATTTGGCTTTGTGAATTGCCACCTCACCTCGGGAAATGAGAAAACCGCCCGGTGAGGGAGTGCCTTTCCCGGTCTTTCCCTCATTCCTTATGCACCCAAGACCTCTCCCTTCTCCCATATCCCAGTCCATGACCCTCCTACATCCCTGCCCCAGAGACCACCTTCTCCCTTGTCCCAACTCAAGACTCCTCTACCTCGATCTTGTTCCCAGCTCTTTCCTCTGTCCCCAGGGGCCCTGATCCGCACCCCATCCCTGACCCCAGAGACGTCTTACCTTCCTGCCAGTCCCTGGCCCCTGACCCTGCCCCTGCTCCTACCGCACAGGCGGAACCAGAACTATCTGGACATTCTGCGGCTGCTCTCACTGGGTGACCGGCAGCTCAGTGCCTTTGACATCTCTCTGCGTTTCACTCACCTCTTCTGGTTTGGGGACCTCAACTACCGCCTGGACATGGATATCCAGGTGCCAGGAGGGCTGCTCGGTGGCTGCGGGGGTGGCTGGGCTGGGGGCCGGTTGGGCTCCCACCTCTGGCTCTGGCTTGGGCTCAAGAGGGAGTTGCTTGCTCTCATGTTTTCACTGCAGGAGATCCTGAACTACATCAGCAGGAAGGAGTTTGAGCCCCTGCTCAGGGTGGACCAGCTTAACTTGGAACGTGAGAAGCACAAGGTTTTCCTTCGATTCAGTGAGTGTGGGCCCAGCAGGTCTCCGAGGGCTGGGGCCTTTACGATATCCATGGCTCTGCAGGGCCCTGATCCCCACTTGCTCCCTGCCTTCCCCAGGTGAGGAAGAGATCTCCTTCCCACCCACCTACCGCTACGAGCGGGGCTCCCGGGATACGTATGCCTGGCACAAGCAGAAGCCAACCGGGGTGAGCCTAGGAAACAGGCAGGGGGTGCCCTTGAGAGATTCCTCTGGGCAGCAGCGTATCAAGAGTGCATGTCTGGTCAAGGTCTGGGCAGTTACTACTCCAGTTTCCGTGGCCCCTCTAGGGCTTTAGGGGTGGGTGATCCTGGGTGTTGTGAGGACCCAGGAAGGGAGGTGGGTGCCAGGGCCTGGGGGGTAGGAGTGCAGGGCCTCATCAGCTCTCAGTTCTCGCCAAGCGGCCCCGGCTGTTGGCCCTGACCATGCTGACCTCCCCTGCCCCAGGTCCGGACCAATGTGCCTTCGTGGTGTGACCGGATTCTCTGGAAGTCCTACCCGGAGACCCACATAATGTGCAATTCCTACGGTCAGAGTCTCCTAGACAGGGTGATGGGCAGTCCTGGGTGGTCACAGTCCCAATTCTGCTCTAGCTTTGGGAAGTGGAAGCAGAGAAGAAAGAGCTTGCCCCTGAGCTCCCATTCCTATCCCAGGTTGCACTGATGACATCGTCACCAGCGACCACTCCCCCGTGTTTGGGACATTTGAGGTTGGAGTTACCTCTCAGTTCATCTCCAAGAAAGGTGACTGTTCTGGATGTGCTAGTGGGGGGGTGGGCACAGCGGGTGGCCTGGAGATGTGCCAAGGTTTGCCTCTGTGTGTGTGTGTATGTGTGTGTGTTTGGGTGTGGACTTGTATGTGTGAGACTGTTTCTGAATAGGTACTGTGTAAGGCTGTCTGTGTGCCCGGGGCACCGTGAAAGGTATGTGCCCTGAGTGCGTGTATATCTGGGAATGTAAGCACACGTAGATATCCCTGTTTGCCTGGAGCCGTGTATGTAGCCCTGAGTGTGCCTGGTAGTGTGGGGGGTTCGTTGGCCAGCAGTCCTTGCAGGCATTCTGTGGTCTTTTATTCTTGGGTTGTCTGTCCAGGGCCTGGGCTTTGGGGTCTCCCCATTGGTTGCTTGGGACTGGGGAGGTCCCTCCTGGATGTCCTTCCTCCTCTGCCAGGGCCCCTGATTTCCCGTCCCAGGGCTCAGTGTCCGTCCTGTTCCTCCTGCCACCCTCTCAGCCCTCTCTGAGTGTCTTCCTCCCTTTGCCCCTCAGGGCTGTCAAAGACTTCAGACCAGGCCTACATTGAGTTTGAGAGCATCGAGGCCATTGTGAAGACAGCTAGCCGCACCAAGTTCTTCATTGAGTTCTATTCCACCTGCCTGGAGGGTCAGAGGCAGGCCCAGGGCTGGGTGTGGCCAAGAGGAATGGGGAGCCCTAGGTGCCCAGAGTGGTTATCCCCCTGGGTAGGGGGAAAGGAAGCCAGAAGGTGGCACTCAGTTGGGTATCCCCCACCCTCTCCCCAGAGTACAAGAAGAGCTTTGAGAATGATGCCCAGAGTAGTGACAACATCAACTTCCTCAAGGTGCAGTGGTCTTCACGCCAGCTGCCCACGGTGAGGCTTTTGGCAGGGCCTGGGCCTGTAAGTGAGGGCACAGGGAGAGGTGCGGGTAAGCGCATATAGTTCGTGCGCGTGTGAGTTTGTGTGTGTGTGTGCACATGTGTGTATGTAGTAGAGCTGGGTATGAGGAAGGGTGAGGGCATTGGCTTTATTTGGGGGGGTGTGGGACCAAGTTGCAGGTTCATTCATTCGTTCATAAATACTTTTTAAGCCTTTGCTAAATGTCGGGTTCTGTGTTGGCCATTGAGGATGTAGAAAATGAATGACGGTGCTGTTACATGTTATGGGAGGCCTGTGCGGGGCTATGTGTTCCATATTAAGGATCTGGCGTATTTCCTTAAGTGGGAGTGAGCATGGACCAGTCTGAGGGTAGGGGTGAGTAGTGTCGGGCAGGAGGTGGGTATTGAGGCTTTGTTCCTCACTGGGCCTCTCTGCTCCCCAGCTCAAGCCAATTCTGGCTGATATCGAGTACCTGCAGGACCAGCACCTCCTGCTCACGGTCAAGTCCATGGATGGCTACGAATCCTATGGTGAGGGCGGGGAGTGGTGCCAAAGGGCACAGAAAGCCAAGCAGAGCTCTAGAAAGGTTTGACAATCTGCTGGTCTGCCCCATCTTCCCTTTAGGGGAGTGTGTGGTGGCACTCAAGTCCATGATTGGCAGCACAGCCCAGCAGTTCCTGACCTTCCTGTCCCATCGTGGCGAGGAGACAGGCAACATCCGTGGTTCCATGAAGGTGCGGGTGCCCACAGAGCGCCTGGGCACCCGTGAGCGACTCTACGGTGGGGGCCCCATTGGGAGGGATAGGGGGCATAAGATGGGGTGGTATGTGGGCAGGTCTAGAGGGGTGGACTGGGGGTGGGGAGGCAGGGCTTATTAGAATCCCTGGAATATTTGGAAGTTATGCAGCCATGGCTGAAAATGGGCCTGCATTGAGGAGTAGCTGGAAAAGGCCTGGTAGGCCCAGTGGGTATCTATGGTTCAGGACCCCAGGTCCCCTTTGAGTCTTCTTTCTCTTCCTCCCCCAGAGTGGATCAGCATTGATAAGGACGAGGCAGGAGCAAAAAGCAAAGTCCCTTCTGTGTCTCGGGGCAGCCAGGATCCCAGGTGAACTGGGACTGTGCTGGGTGTCTCTTGAAGGGGTGCGTGGGGGCTTTGGGTCAGCTCCTACCTCATCTCACCCCGGTGTACCTCTGGCAGGTCAGGGAACCGCAAGCCAGCCCCTACAGAGGCCTCCTGCCCACTTTCCAAGTTATTCGAAGAACCAGAGAAACCACCACCAACTGGGAGGCCCCCAGCCCCACCTCGAGCTGCCCCCCGGGAGGAGCCCTTGACCTCCAGGTGAGAGAAGGAACCTGTTATCTCCCCACTTCATCTGTTGCTAGGCTTGGCTCTCAGGGCCAGCCTGGGGACCATTTGCTGCCTCAGTGATCTGATGCCCCTACGCCCATAGCTGCTGTGTCCAGCCAGTCCTCCTTGAGGCGTGGCTCTCTGAGTCCATGGGAACAGTCATTCTTTCCTCCTGATTCTGCCGTAAAAACTAGAGTTAGAAGTTGTTTTCTGCAACAGTTCCTTCCACATAAACAAATTTAGCTTGAACTTTCTGTTTAGCCTCCGCCTTCCTTTGGTGCATTCTATGGAACGCTGTCCTACAAGATGCCCCACTGGAAACGGGTTTGTTGTCAAATGATTTTGGGTAATGGTTCTGCCTGGATTCTTTTCGTAGTCCCAGTGCACATTAGTATTCGCAAAAGCTCTGAGCATGTGGACAGGAAGGAAACCCTTTTTCAACTCTGTTGAATATAGTTTCCCAAACTTAATGGGCCAGGAAACTTCTTTTCCACACAGTAACTATTAACACCTGGGGAATCAGTGTTCTGTGGATCATACTCGGGGAAAGTGAGGCTTACTTTCTATTTATATCCAAGTGTCACATGAACGTCAATAAAATCTCCTCGCTGCAGTTTGGTGCTTTTTCACTCACCTTCACCTGTTACCACTCACCTTGGTTTTATCTTCAGGCTTGAGTAAAACTAACCTGAATCCCTGGGTGAGACTTCTCAGTAGATTGGCCTCAGATGTCTCCAGAGGCTTTCAAGATCTGGCTGGTCATTCGCTTTAAAGTCTTTATTGCCCTGTCTCCCATACCTGTTTTCCCTGATTTAAGCTCAGGTTTCACAAAGTCACGAAAGAAAGGTCTAAGAATCTTAGCAAGTCAGGCAAGGAAGTTCAGGGATTATCTATTCAACAGTCATACCTCCTGGATTTTAGAGGTGAAGACACCAAGGGCCTGCGAGGGAAAGTGATGTGCTCAAGGTCACATGCAATTCTAAGACCGGGGCCCACAGTCCTGACTCCCAGTTCTCCTTCCACTGCACCCATTGCCTTCACTTTGGTGTCTAGGTCCTGACTTCATTATCCTGCTCCCAAACCCAGGTTGAAGGCAGAGGGGGCTCCAGAGACGGAAGGGGTGGCAGCCCCCCCACCCAAGAACAGCTTCAATAATCCTGCCTACTACGTCCTTGAAGGGGTCCCCCACCAGCTGCTGCCCCCGGAGCCACCCTCGCCTGCCAGGGCCCCTGTCCCACCGGCCACCAAGAACAAAGTGGCCATCACAGTGCCTGCTGCACAGCTTGGGCGCCACCGGCCCCCCCGTGTGGGAGAGGGAAGCTCATCAGATGAGGAGTCTGGGGGCACACTGCCCCCTCCAGACTTTCCACCCCCACCACTGCCAGACTCGGCCATCTTCCTGCCCCCCAGCCTGGATCCTCTGCCAGGGCCAGTGGTCCGGGGCCGCAGCGGGGGTGAGGCCCGTGGCCCACCGCCTCCCAAGGCCCATCCAAGACCCCCACTGCCCCCCGGCCCCACACCTACCAGCACTTTCCTGGGGGAGGTAGCCAGTGGGGACGATCGCTCCTGCTCCGTGCTGCAGATGGCCAAGACGCTGAGTGAGGTGGACTATGCTCCTGCTGGGCCTGGCCGCTCAGTGCTGCTGCCAGGCCCCCTGGAGCTGCCGCCGACCCGGGGACTGCCCTCGGACTATGGCCGGCCTCTCAGCTTCCCTCCACCTCGCATCCGAGAGAGCATCCAAGAGGACCTGGCGGAGGAGGTGTGTGGGCCAGGGGTGGCTGTGTGTACCTGAGGTGTGTGCTTGCCTGTGAACAGTGGTAGCCTTTTACTTCACCATTCAACATTCAGTGGTGTCCCTTCTGCCCTGAGCTGGGCACTGGGGAGTTGAGGGGACACATGAATCAGCCCCAGTTCTTGCCTCCCCCCCTGAAGTATGTAGTAGAATGTGGCTGTCTGCGGGGTCTTTGTGTGGATACCCTCAGTGTTCCCCATGACATGCCCTATTCCCTCAGGCTCCGTGCCCGCAGGGCGGGCGGGCCGGCCGGCTGGGCGAGGCAGGCATGGGCGCCTGGCTACGGGCCATCGGTTTGGAGCGCTATGAGGAGGGCCTGGTGCACAATGGCTGGGACGACCTGGAATTTCTCAGGTGGGGGCGGGCCTGGAGGCGGATGGGTGGGGCTGGCCGTGGGGGCGGAGCTACGGGCCCTCTACCACTTCGCCCTCTTCCAGCCTCTCTTAACTCCTACAGCGACATCACCGAGGAGGACCTGGAGGAAGCTGGGGTGCAGGACCCGGCTCACAAGCGCCTCCTTTTGGACACCCTGCAGCTCAGCAAGTGATAGCGGTGACACTGCGAGGTTGTTAACTGGGCACCCCTACCCCTTCACTAAGGCCCAGCCATAGCCGAAGTTGAAAAATTAGGAGGGGTGGGGCAGTACCTCTCTGCCTATTTATTGGGGATCTGCGTTCCCCACTGCCCAATCATTTGGAATGCCCTAATTAGGACATCCTGCTACTCACCTGCCCCAGGGCCCCGGAGGTCAGTCTGCTGTGATTACCAAGGACTTTGGTTATTCTGGTGCTGACCTCCCTTTCTGAACCCCTACTCCCAGCCCCAGAGGTGCCTGTTACGGCCCATCTGGGTACATCTGGACCCCCACTTTCACCGCTGTTTCTGTTGCCCTCCACCTGGCCTGAACCACAGGGGTAGGGGCTCAGCCAGGACCTCTCCCAATCCCCCATTCTGGGGGTATCCGTCCGGAAATGAAGGAATAGCCCAAGGACCGGGCTGGGGTTTATTTAAGCTTTTCTGCGTGGGATTAGGGAGGGCGGGCACTTTAATATTATTGGGGCTGGTTGGGGGTGGGGAGAAGGATCTGGGCCATAAAGTGCTAGTTTGCTTAGTTCTGTCTCCTGGTCTATACCATTTTGGGTTGTGGATGTGGGGCTTCAGTGGGTTCCTTGATGGTTGGTTGCAAACGGGTCTGGCTATTGCAGGCAGCCTATTCCCATCGTGGGTACTCAGAAGGGTTGCCAGCGTGATGTCTTCAATAAATTAAGTTTTATTTGGATTGAGCAAAACTCACCTCAATAAATTACAAGTTTTTCAAAGGAAAAGAACAACAACAACCAAAATAATAATCAGGGAAGAGGAAACCCCTCTGTCCTGATGCCCTGGCAGCCAACCCCACTACTCTGAACAGGCCTAACCGCTGCGCCAGACAGGCTGGGAATGGGAGGGGATAAATTGGCAGTGGGACCCTTCTGGTGGCTTATTACCCCACCACGACCAACTGGTGCGGGCAGACCCAAGGGCTGGGGCAGCAGGCTGGGGCTAAGGTGAAGAGTGACCCAGCTGGCTGCAGAGCCAGGGGAGGGAGCCAGGCTGTTACTCTACCTGAGGACCATCATGTTCCAGCAAAGTTATTTGATTCCCATTCCAAAGAAAGCCACGCTGGAAGGAGGGGTCCCAGTGAAAAGTGCCCTGCTCTGCTGGGTGGGGTAGGTGAGGACGAGATGCCCTGACTTGGTCTCCAAAGCTGGGGAGGCAACACCTAGGGGTCAGACACGGTAGGGGGTG
This sequence comes from Spilogale gracilis, assembly GCA_004023965.1. Taxonomy (NCBI): domain Eukaryota; kingdom Metazoa; phylum Chordata; class Mammalia; order Carnivora; family Mephitidae; genus Spilogale; species Spilogale gracilis. Next base: position 68,232 of record PITA01008298.1, on the reverse strand, counting down.
GGGGCAGCTGGGCACTTCCAGGCGGGCGCTCAAATGGGGAGGGACTCTGTCAGGTCCTGGAGGGGCAGGGGCGTCTCTGGGGGACAGGCCCGGAGCCTCCAGAGTCCGGCGGCTAGAAGAGATTGGTCTTCAGGGCCGGGCCAGGCTTCCGGTGGAAGGAGGACAGAACCCCGGAGAAGGGCCCGGGTCCGGGTTCCGCTGGCTGCCAAGCCTTAAGCAGCTCCGCTGCGCCGGCGCCCGGCCCGCCGCCCCCGCCGCCCGCCACGCCCGCCCACAATGGGCCTTTAAGCGGCTGGGGCCCGGGGCCAGGGCCGGGCCCAGAGCCCAGGGCGACAGGCAGCGGGCTGGGGCTCAGACGCGGGCTGGCGAGGCCGGGAGCGGGCGGCGGCGGCAGCGACGCGGTGCTGTCGGGCGTGGGGCTGCACGTGGACTCCTTGGAGTCGTCGTCCTCGGACGAGCAGCGCGCCTCGCCCTTTTTGGCGCCCGCCGCGCCTGCCGCACCCTTGGCGCTGGCCGCACGCTCCTGTTTGCGGAACTTGGCCCGGCGGTTCTGGAACCAGACCTGCGGGCACAGGGGCCGGTCAGGCCGAGGCCGCAAGACACGGGTGTGCCCTCAGTCCGGAAGGGGCCGGATCAGGAGTATTACCGGCTTTCTGAGGGTCGCCCCTCGGCTCTCCACCACTTGGCTGGGGGGGGGGGCGCTCGCCTCTCCGACCATCTCCCTCCTCCACCTGCCCCTTCCTCCAGGTCTTCCCCTTGGGATCTGCTCACTCGCGGACCCCGTTGCCTCCAGTGTTCTTGGTCTCCTGGAGGGGACTCTGCCTTCGCTCCCTCATCACCCAAAGCCCTGCCCCCAATTCCTTCCTGCAAGAAGCTCCAGGAGTTTCTACCTGGAGTGTCCCACGGCAGTGGAGAAAGGATTCCGGCACCAGGGGAAATCTTTTGTTCAGGGTCTCCAGTAAAGACAGACCAGCTGAACCTCTGTACTTGGATTTGTAAGACAGACAACAGAGTCCACCTGGGCGGGCCTTCCTGCGCCCTGACCCTGCCCAGAGCCCTGAGTTTCCAGATTCAGAGACTTCACAGCTGCAGAACTGGGGAGGGGACATGGAGGCACCCAAAGGTTTTCCCGGATTCATCTGCCTCTCTTCACACGGAGGCCACCTGGGTCTCCCATTCTACCCACTCGGTCTCTTTCCAGGCTTCCCAAGCGTCCCTCTACATGCCTGGTCTTACTAAGGAGACCCACGGGAAATCGTAGGACTTAAGAACTCAGTTCTCCCTAGAGGTTTCCCAAGGGCCTCAGATGTGCCAAGTCTTGGACCCATGGCCTCCCTCAGCTGCCCATCGTCTCCTGCCTAACCACCCCCAGACTGTTCCCTGGTTTCCCGCCCCAGCGCTCCGCCTCCAAGCTGCACCTGCCTGCCACCCGAGGGAGGCCCCTCTGTCCCGCGACCCCCAGATGTCGGGCACTAACCTCCCACCCTCTTCCACGCGAACATTCCCGCACTCACACGCAAACACGTACCTGCACGCGAGCCTCAGTGAGGTCGATCTTGAGCGCCAGCTCCTCGCGAGTGTAAATGTCGGGGTAGTGAGTCTCTGCGAAGACGCGCTCCAGCTCCTTGAGCTGCGCGCTGGTGAACGTGGTGCGGATGCGCCGCTGCTTGCGCTTCTCGTGCAGGCCCGAGGGCTCCGGGAAGAACTTGTAGGGCACTAGGGGTGTGTGCGGGGATGGGGGGGGCAACGAGGATGGGGGCGTGAGGGGCTGAGCTCAGCCCGCTGTGTCCTGCCCTGAGATCGCTTGCGGTCCCCCGCCCTGAGCGGGCCCCTGAGCTTCCTCCCCTCAGTTTCAAATTGAACGTCTTCCCTATCGCTCAGTGGAGCCGGCAGGAAGTGAAGGCGGACAGGGCGCAGGGGGAGCAGGGGCCCAAGAGCAGCAGCGAGGGAGTCAGGATCTGATCCTCAGGTCAAGATTGCTGACCTGTTCTCGGTCCTCCCGGTGTTACCTCACCTCCCTCCAGTCCACCTGCTCCTCCACCTCCCCTTTGGTGTGCTTCTACCTGGGTCAGCCTGCTCTCTTGGTTTTAGGTCCTGCTCTGTCCACCCTAGCCTTGGTTTCCAGGTCTCATCAGCATCATGAGTCTTCCCACTAGCCAGTTCTGGACGGAGGCTGGGCAACCCAGATTCCCTGGCCTGGGTCCTCTGTGAGCCCTGCCATGTACTTTCATGTAGGGACTTGGCCCCCTCTACCCTGCCATCTCTCTCCTCCCAGGCCTTATTTCCTTAGCCCCATCTCACATCCCATTCTCCTCCAGGCGTCCTCTCCTTTTCGGCATCTTTCTCCATCCACATCTCTCTTCAGCTTTCCCCTTCTGGACCATTCTTTTCTTTGTGCCCATTGAAAAAGGTCCTTATTCCCCCCC
>PITA01008298.1:0-65706 GCA_004023965.1 Spilogale gracilis | reverse complement strand
ATTTCTCCCAGGGTCCCCAATCTTCTCATCTTTGCTCAGACCTCTCTATACCTGTTCTCATCTCCCCATCTCAGAACTCCATCTCTGTGGGGCCCATATCCTCATTTCCTGACCCTATCTCCCCAACCCCCATCCTCCTCTGGACCAGAGTACCCAATCTCCCTATCCCTGTTCCAGTTTTTGGCCCCATCTTGCTGGTTCTCGTGTCTCTAAATCCAGGTCCCTATCTCACCATCCCTTCCCCATCCCCTCAGACCCCAATATTCTATTTGGGTCCCAGTGGTCTTCCCAGGAAGGAAGGAGATAAGGAGGTTGGGTGGGGCAGCCGGGACTCTAATCAGAGAGATGAGGATGGCTGACAGGCTCCATGAGGTTGAGGGTTTGGATCAGGATTGGATCGAGAGGTTTGGAGGTATTGGAAGCTGCTTCTGGGTTCTGCAGGACTTTAGCTGGGAGAATCTCTGGGGGATAAAGGGACTGAAAGTGGCTTAATGACCTGAACACTCTTTTCTTCAGTAAAGGAGGAGGTTTCAGTGGTGCAAGAGGGTCTGGGCACAGGCAGGATGGATCCAAAACCGGGCAGGAGGGGCTTGATGGTGCTGGGCTCTAGGAAGGTTTCCATCTGGGCAGCTCACCTGCTACAGGAGCCCTTGCTGGGGGTCAGACATGAAGCGGGGTGGGGATAAGGATGGAGATCTGATTGGACTGAGCCTGGAGCATCTTCCAGGGATATGGGATGGAGAGGTTTGGTAGTCAGTCTTTGCAGGTGGGGAGGGGAGGACCTGGTGAGGGGCCTGGGGCTGGGCCAGGGATCTATTTCTCTGACCCAAAAAGCACAAGAAGGGGAAGGATGAGAGGGTGGGGCTCAGTTCTGCCTACGGAAGCCCGTCTTACAGGGAGGCTAGTGATCCCCTCCGGTGTTGGAGGGCAAGGATGGTGGCGGCTGTGGGAGAAACTCGCAATCACTTGCCAAACAGGGCAGGGGCTGGGGTTTCCTTGGGATTTGGAGGAAGGGTTGGGCCGGGGCTGGGCTCACCTGCCGAATAAGGCGCAGGCTGGTGGTCGCGTAGAGCGCCAAGCGCGCAGTTGGAGGAGCCGAGCGCGGGGCAGGGCGGACCAGCCGCGGGGAAGGCGGGTCGCAGGGGGCTGTATTGGAAGCCGCCGGGCTGGCTGCAGGCGCCGAAGTCGCCGTAGGCGGACGCCTCCATGGCCGCCACGCACGAGTCGTACGAATTGAGGTAGGAGTAGTCCATCGGCCCGGGGGTCGGGGTCGGGGTCCGGGCCGGGCCGGGTCGGGTCGGGTCGGGTCGGGGTCGGGGTCCCCAGCCGGGTGGGGGTCGGGATGAGGGTTCGAGCGCCTGGCGCCGACGACCCGAGGCCGGCTCTAAGCGCCTGCGAGTCCGCCCGCCCCGTCGCGGCCGCCCTCCGCCCCGGTGCAATGCAAGTGCAGCCCGGTCCGGCCCGCGCGCCTTTTAACGCTCAGGACCCCACGGAGGGGGCGGGGCGGGCAAGCTCCGCGGGGCGGGGCCTGGGCGGCCCAGGCCCCACCCCCAGCTACCCCAGACCCCCACTCCAAAGGGTCCCCGCCGCCCTCCTTGGGCTCCCGAGGAGCAGGGCGGGGCAGCGCAGGACCCCATTCCTAGAGTCCCCATCCCGCCCCAGTCCCGACCAGACCTTCGCTCTCTACGCACAGTGCCTGGCTGGAGGGTCCCAGTCCCTTCCCTCGGCCTCCCCACCTGCGGCCCCGCAGAAGGGAGGGAAGACAGGCCTGGCGGCGCTCCGGTGAAGAAGTTAATTCAATTCGTCCTGATAACCGAGTTATTCTGATCCAGCCCCTCGGCCCCGCCCCCAGCGAGGTCCCATCCCGCTGGGGACCACGGAGGCGGTCCAGGAGGGGGATGGAGACACGGGCAAGGAAGAGACGGAGCCTGGGATGGGGACGTGGAAGAAGAGAGGATACAGGGAGAGAAAGGGACAGAAACAGTGATGGGAAAAGAGAAAAGAGAGATACAGGTACACAAATGGAGACAAGGCTGAGACATAGACGGGAGAGAGATTGGAGACAGGGGCGAGTGGGTCCACAGGGACAGAGATGGAGACAAAGCTGAAGCGTGTGCAAGAGAAAAACAGGGATGGAGATGGGAACAAGGCAGAGACAGAGGAGACAAGGATAACAGAGAGACAGAGCTGGGAAAGGAGAAAGACAGTGAGGCAGGCATGGAGACAGAGAAGGGCCCTGGGTGAGACATGGATCGAAACAAGGATGGAGATGGAGATCAGGAGAGAGATGAGGCCAAAAAAGGGCAGGGACAGGGAGACACGCACACGGAGGCGGTCTCAGAGAGGCAAAGACAGGGACAGACAGAGGAGGAACAGAGCTGAGAGAAAGCCTTCGGAGAGCTGAGACGCACAGAGGGAGCACCCAGGGTGCGGTAGGATTGTGGTGGAGGCCAGGCCAAGCTGTCAGCGGGGAGAGTCGCTGCAACTCAGATCCCTGTATCCTGACTTGGCCACACAGCCCTACTTGGTACTTTCAGAGCCTGGCCTATCTCTCCCTGCCCCCAGTTCTGTCTCCCAGCCCACCACCACCCAGTGTGACCCTTTCTTTGGTCCCCAGCACACTTGGCACAGTGTGTGTGTGTGTGTGTGTGTGTGTGTGTGTGTGTGTGAGAGAGAGATGAATGTCAGGATCAGGAGATCAGGAATAACTGAGTGAGCTCCACACTCTCCCTCAGCCTTCCCACCCCACCCCCTCTCTTTTTCTTCACCAGGAAAGCTACCTAGATTCAATCTGGACCTGGCCACAGACCTGATCCTCAGCAGATTCAGCTTCTCGCCTTCACACCATAGGAAAACCAACACAGGATCCATTCTAGAACAGAAGAGAGAAACTTTCTGCCCCTGCAGCTCACCTGAGATGGACAGGACAGCTCTCCTACTCAACCCCCAGCCTCCTCCACCCAAATCTTGTAGGTCCTACAGATGGGAGAGTGAAGACCCAGAAGAAATCCAGAGAAGGGTGACCCCTTATTACCAAAGCCTTTGCAGGATGAGAGAAGGTCTCTGGGAACGACTTTCTCCAGCTGCCCTCTATGGGGAGCATGTTCACCCTCAGGTCCTCCACTTCAAGAGCCACCAGCTCCTTGCTTCACACAAGGATCACCTATCCCCATCTTCTGTAACTACTCCATGCAAGGGAGGTTCTTTGAAGTGTTTTCTCTTATTACTTTTTAGGCATAAACTTCTAAAGCTGACAGAAAAACTGCTTCAAAAGTTCTCCCCACAGGTGTATGAAGTGTACCTCTCACCTTTGACACATTGTCTGCAGGGAGCCCAAAAAGGGATCTCAGAAGTGAGAACACGGAGTGTTCTCCTTAGACCTATTATGGCTTTCCATTGCCATCAGTCAAATTGGGATCAAATCCCAGCCCTCATTCTGGTTACAATGTCCTCTTGTGCCAGTGCTCCAGCCTGTCTCCCCCTCACTGTGACTTTCTCTGAAGCCCTCACACACTGACTGATCTTGTAGAGAGTTGTCCTTTCTGGATGGAATGTTCATTCTACTCCCCACCCCATCCCACTGGCCCCTACCTCCCTCAAGCCCCCAAACCTGGAAGACTCCTGTTTATCCATCTGGTCTCGACATGGACATTATAGCTTCCTGGAAGCCTTCCCTGATGCCTCTAGTCTCTGTTGAGTGTCCCATAGTACCTCCCTCTCTTCTGGTGACTCATGTCACCAATATTTGCAAAAAAGTGCAAGGTCTCAGGACAGACCTATTACTTCCCAGCCCTACCACAGTTCCTAGCCCTTCCTTCTGCACACCTCAGGTCTTCCCCGTATCTGCTTGTTGAGTTAATGAAAGCTAAGTTGTGTGTTGGGGGAATCGCTGCTCTTGTTTCTGGGAATGGAATCCTCATCCCCTGATTCCTACTCCCCACTCTCTGGAAAGGGAGCATCCTCCCCTCTTTGTTCCCTTGTTCCCAGGGACAAGAAACTTCCCTCCTCCGAGCCAACCTTCTGGCTGGAAGAAAGTCCTCCCTCATCTGAGGAATTTGCAGGGGCCCTTATCTCTATCCCCAGTGACAAAACTGAAGGAAAGGAGCAACTGAAGCTTGTAGGCAGGGCCAAGCAGAGATATGAGGGGAGGCAAAGAGGCCCTGCTTCCAGCTGTCTTGGAGACCATAATCCATTCCTGTAATTTCTATGGTTTGGTCATGAACCAATAAATTCCCCTCTCTGTCTAAACTACTTTAAGTTTGGCTTCTGACACTTGCAACCAAAAGTTCTGACCAATATAATATGTGACTGCTTGACACCTTTATAGGTAATCAAATTATGGTAGCGATGATTAGAAATGTTATTTTAACATGCATGTTACAGGGTTATCTGGGCAGGAGATGACCTTCCCATGGGTTAGGGTTGCGGAGTTGGAGGTTCCTTTCTCTGCAGACAGCCATTTGCCTCTGCTGATTGTCATAGAAACAGACCCAAAAAATTGCTTTGAACCCTGTACACTACTGGCTTCAGGTCTTCCAGATGGTGGAAGTAGGGGGACATTGGGGTGTAGGCTGCATGGTGTGTGTGAAGGAGTGTGTGTGTGTGTGTGTGTCAGTGTATGAGTGTGTGTGTGTGTGTGTGTGTGTGTGTGAGAGAAAGAGAGTGAGAGAGAGAGAGAAAGATGGGGGTAGGAAAGAGGGCTCCCTGAGAACTCATCATAAAAGAAGAAGGAAACAGGCAAAGTGTGGGCTGCACTCTGCAAGGACCTCACACTCAAAAGGCCAGTGCTTGGGATCTGAGAGGGGAGCTCATCCTAACTGAAACTCCCTCCCACAAAAGCGTGCATTTCCTGGGGGAACAAAAATGCTCTAGCACAAAGCACTGTTGCAGTGATCTTGCTGTGACACCTCCTTCATAAACATGATGTCTTCACTTCCACAAGGGATAACAGATTCTGGAGACTTGTTGCTGGGTTTCAACTCTGCCACATAGAGGCTTAGTCATTCAGCCTCCCTATATCTCAGTTTTCTCACCTGTAAACTGGTTTATCTCAATGATTAGATGAATTAAAAAACATAAAGTGTTTGAATAGTACCTGGCACATAGTAAGCATTAAATAAATGTTTTAATATACTGCTGGTGCCACGACCACCACCACTGTCACACCCACGCACCGCCTTCTCCATCTCACCAGCCGACTGAGCCCTGTGTGACTCACAGACCCAGACCACACGATAGTCAGGCTTCTCTGATTTGTTCCACCTGATACCTGGGTATAGAATCTGGATATAAACCCCTATCTTTGCACCATAGCATCACCTTTACCCTCAAGATTTCAGAGGGTATCAGAGCCTAGCAGAATTACCCAGGCAACTTCGTAATTTTTGTAGATGAAGATGCTGGGGCCCAAGGAATAGTCCTGTAGAAAGAGTTGAATTAAAAACAGTGGAAGTGTGTCAGAATGGCAGGAATCCTCCCCACCTGCCCACCCCAGAGGAAGCAGCATACAAAAAGGAATCTGGGGGGGGGGGACATTTTCCTTCTGCTCTGACAATAACTTACTTTGTGAGCCTAGACAATGGAAACACCATGAGAATGGATGAGGAAGGACCCATGTTTTGGAGGATTTCTTCTGCCTGTGGTCACTTGGAGAATGGTAGCCTGGGAATTCCCAGGTTCCACCACCTTATTCCCACTTCTACTTAGCGTTCCCTCAGAACTCTGAGCAAGGCTTACCCAGGCTCAGAAAGTGGCCACCACGCTGATTTATAAAGCTAGGGCACTCCTTGTCAGCCCTTCTCTTCTATGGGGAAGTTCCAGGAGCATTGGCTACTCTATACCATGGAAACTCATCTTTCACCCTCTGAATCTTCAGTGTAATCACTATCTAACTATGACTGGAAGCCAATTGTGACATTCATATCTAACTTCTAATAAGGAAGGGAGTTTATCTATCAGTGGAAAGTTAATGCATTGTCAGGTCCTGCTTGAGGACCTTTGAATTCTCCACTCCATTTATCTACCAATACCATAAGCATCCTTCTTTCAAATCCTTATTCTCTCCTGCCATGACTCTGTGCTCCATGGAGAATCCGAGGCAGGCACATTAACTCTATATCCTCCCAACTTGTCTATCAGAACCATCAGAACCTCTTGTTCATCTCTCTGTTATGGGGACAACACTTTTGACCATTCTTTTCCTTTTTTTTTTTTTTTTAAAGATTTTATTTATTTGACAGCGAGAAACACAGCGAGAGAGGGAACACAAGCAGGGGGAGTGAGAGAGGGAGAAGCAGGCTTCCCGCCGAGCAGGGAGCCCGATGTGGGACTCGATCCCGGGTCTCCGGGATCATGACCTGAGCCGAAGGCAGTTGCTTAACCAACTGAGCCACCCAGGCTTCCCTCTTTTCCTTTTTTTAAAAAACGATTTTATTATTTATCTGAGAGGGAGAGAATGAGAGAGAGAGAGCACAAGAGGGGTAAGGTCAGAGGGAGAAGCTGACTCCCCACTAAGAAGGGAGCCCCATGCAGGGCTTGATCCTGGGAGTCCAGGACCATGACCTGAGCCAAACGAAGGCAGTCACTTAACCAATTGAGCCACCCAGGCACCCCGACCATTCTTTTCTTCCCATTTGTACCTTGGGCTACCCAATATGCTACCAATTTCTATTTTTGTTTTTAGCTTGAAGCATTAGGACTTTCCAGGGACCCAGATGCTTAACCATCAAGGATCTCTGAAGAATGAAGGAGGATCTTAATCCAGTTCTAGAAATATTTTTTGAGCATCTGATCTATGATAGAACTTCATGAAGTACTAGACACATGGGAATAAATTAATTCTAGATGATTTCTTTAAGAATCTCCAAGTCTGGGGATGACTTCAGCTCAGGCAATGGTCCCAGGGTCCTGGGATCGAGTCCCACATCCAGCTCCTTACTCAGTGGGAGCCTGCTTCTTCCTCTCTCTGCTGTGTCTGCCACTCCCCCTGCTTGTGCTGTCTATCTCTGATAAATAAATAAAATCTTTAGAAAACAAAGACAAAAGAATCTCCTAGTCTGATGGGCACATGGGTATTTGTCTATGGGGGAAGTTATCCCTGGAATGTTTCAGTTGTCTGGACAAGAGAATGGCACATAGATGGTGAGGTGAGTTGACTCTTCTTTTAAAAAGGGAAGAAGAAAAAAGGGTTTGATCCTAACAACCATGCCATACATTGACAAACTTATCCAAGTTTTTGTGTGTGGGAAGGGGCATGCCTAAAGGCTACCATAAGAGGGCATTTATGGTGTGGTCAGCCCAGCACAACTCTTCTTTTGGGAACTGTCTCTTCCATCCACATGACTACCCAGGGAATCACTGCTCTTACATAGTCTTACCCTCAGCCATAATTGGCCCATGTACAGGTACTTATCCAAAAGTGGGTCAATAAACCCGTCCTCATCATTACTTCTTTTTTGTTTAAGATTTTATTTATTTATTTGACAGAGAGAAACACAGCTAGAGAGGGAACATGAGCAAGGGGAGTGAGAAAGGGAGAAGCAGGCTTCCCGCGGAGCAGAAAGCCCAATGTGGGACTTAATCCTGGACTGCAGGATCATGACCCGAGCTGAAGGCAGATGCCCAACAACTGAGCCACCCAGGCGCCCCTCATCATTACTTTTTCTTTTTTTTTTAAAAAAAGATTTTATTTATTTATTTGACAGAGAGAAACACAGCCAGAGAGGGAACACAAGCAGGGGGAGTGAGAGAGGGAGAATCAGGCTTCCCGCCGAGCAGGGAGCCCGATGTGGGACTCGATCCCGGGTCTCCAGGATCATGACCTGAGCCGAAGGCAGTCGCTTAACCAACTGAGCCACCCAGGCGCCCCTCATCATTACTTCTTAATTGGGAAATGAATCATTCTCTTTTGAATGGTTAAAGCTATAAATATAAATCTCAGGAAATGTTTGCAGCCACTTTCCCTATCTATCATCAAGAGAAAAGGTGGTCCATAGTGAAGAAAGGATAAATAAATAAAAAGTTGAAGCAAAAGAGTCTTATGTTAGAATTTAGGAGCCTAGTTCCAGTGATTCCTGAGACATCCTTATTCGTTTTGCAAATTAGTTATTCAGTCCTTCAATGGATATTTTTAATCCAATACATTCTTCTTTATGTTTAATCTAGTTCAAGTTGGATCTATGCCACTTCCAAATAAAGATATTCAAATAAAAAATTGGTATAAGGTATGTAATGATGCCAAGAGCAGATCTTAAGATATGGAATGGGCCCTGTGGATGTAGGATGGGATGCAGTGAGAAAGTCTCAATTCTAAGCCTGGAAATGATATGTCCTTGTTAGGTGATAATAAAGTAGCTGAAAAAAACTATTGCTTGTGTCTCTTAGAACTTCATGTCCATTTTTCCCTTTGCCCTGTGGTTGCAACATCACAGTATTAAGTAGAAAAAGGTAAAATATTGGTGTATACTGTCTACATCTGCAACCTCAGGAAGGTACATCAAGAGGGAACAGGTAGATGAGGGACAGCATGACATTTTGTAACGCTGGTAAGAAAACCTCTGCCTGTAGCCAGCAATGAGAGGCTGCAGCAAGAGAATAATCATCTGCTTGGCAGATAGTCTATATAGTCAAGTTTTCTGTCACCCCTTAAAGTAAACGAATGTATTGATTAGAAAACAGTAAATGACTTGTAGTTGAAATGGAGATATTTGTGAAGATCCAGAAAAATGAGGAAAGTGTGATTCTCCCAGAACTTCTTGGCATTCTGGCCTGATAGCAGAACAGTTGACATTCATTATTCTTTTTTTTTTTTTTTTTTTTTTTTTTTTTTTTTTTTTGGATCCAGCATCTGAAACCACTTTCTAAGTTAGGGGAATTCCCCATCTAACAGATGCCAGATACTTGCTTTTTAAACCTCCCTTACAACCAAGATGCAGACACTTCACCTAGTCTCAGCCAATCATGTACATTCATCACAGACTAAGCTAAGGAATCTGTAGTAGTGAGAGCTCATGGACCATAAGAGTTCTCTACAGGGACAAAAGTTTGCAGCAAGATCTAGTTCTAGGTGCAGCAAGCCCCTACAGAGATTTTTCTTGGCCACAGTGAGGGTTCAGTGCCAACCATATCAGCTGTGCAAGGGCAGTGGTGAGAAGGCTAATTTCACAGAGAAAACAATGCAGCTTAATTTAGGACAGTGTTTCTAGTTTTATGGCTCTATATTTGGTCCTCCAGTCATTCTAGTAATTCTCTGAGATATCTAATATATTTTGTAACTGTAATATCTAATAAATGTATTTTTTGCTTAGATAAGGTAGAGTTAGTTTCTGTCCTTGTTAACTAATGACTCTGATATAGAAATTGGTATTAGATTAGCTGAGGGCATCAGACTCTCAGAACTGTTAGAGTCTTGGAATAATTGTGATTCCTGGTTGGAAGCAAAGGCAGTAAAAATCCGGAGATGGAGTATTATTTAATGGCAAAACAGTTCATCAATTTGTTACCAGTGGCCACCTGAATTAAGTCTCCATAAAGATCACAGACTTGGGGGACTGTTAGGGGTCAATATAAAGAGAATGAGGATTTCAAGGACTGTAAGGAGGTATGGAAAGCTTAGAGAGAGAATGAAAGAGGGTAAAAATCAAAATCAACCTTTGCCCCTGTGTGAGAGTTTAGAAGAGGGACATGTTAGGATGGGAATTGTGATGAAAGGATTTGGATGGCAATGAGAGGCCTAAGGTCTCTATAAATTAGGTCTAGGTTGGATGCACATAAGGGAAAATCCAAAATAACAACAATGTAAGCAAACTCATTGATTATTTCCTCTTCACTTAAGGTAAGTCTATAAGGAGTCCAATGCTTGTGTGGGTGCTCCATGGACATTAAGGACTCACATTCCTTCCTTTTTTGGTTTCCTAGAGTGTAGTTTCTAACTTAGGTTATTATGTCCTAGATAGCTGCTGGATCCTGCCATCGCATCCACACTCTAGGCAGCAAGAATGAGGAAAAAGGAAAAGAAAAAATATATCTCTCAGTGAGACATCTCCCTATAAGGAACCTTCTGGAAGTTCCATACAACACTTCCACTTTCTTCTTTGCCTGAGCTTAGTCATCTAGTCACATCAAACTTAATGGGAGACTAGAAAGGCAAGATTTTAACTGAGCACATTAGTATCCCCCTGCCCCCTATAGAGTCTATGTTGCTGAGGAGAGAATGGATATTAGGCAGGTTTATTGTTATTCATTGCTTCATAACAAACCACCCCCAAACTTACTGGCTTAAAAAATACACATTTATTATCTCATAATTTCTGTGGATCAAGAATATGGATGTAACTTACCTGAGTATTCTCCTTCAGGGCCTCATAAGGTTGTAGTCAAGGTGCCAAATCTTCCGTCTCAAATGAAGGCTTGACCAAGGAAAGATTGCTTCCAAGTTCACTCACATGGTTGTTACCCAGACTCAGTTCCTCCAGGGCTGTTGGACTGAAGGGGTCAGTCCTTACCAGATGTTGGCCAGAGGTTGCCCTCAGTTGCTTGCCATATGGACCTCTCCATCAAGGAAAGCACATAAGAAAAGCCAGACAAAATACCAGCAAGACAGAAGTCAGTTTTTCATAAACTAACCTTGGAAATGGCATAATTTCACTCTTGCTGTATTCTATTCCTTAGAAGTAGGTTACTAGGTCCTGCCCATACTCAAGGAGAGGAGATTATACAACGACATGAGAATCAGAAGACAAGGATCCCTGAGAGCCCTGTCAGAGGCTATCTATCACAGCAGGCAACTGATGATCTCTATCACAATCCCAACCTCCCACTGAAAGTAGCCAGCTACTACAGGATGTACCCCCTATCTAATGGGATAACTTTTCTCTTGTTTGAAGACCATGTAAAGATGTCCCCAAGGGAAATATCTGGTGAGAGGAAACCTAGTTTCCTTATGACCCATCCAAATGACCCACTGACTTCATTATCTCCATACTCAGAATCAGAATCAGACCCCAACATGCCTCATGGTCATATAGGAAGTCAAATTCACAAGAAGTTCCTCCCAGTAAAAGAATTAAAAGATTTTTCAAATTATATCAATAAAATCTGGCAAATACATGTGGGAATGGATTTTGAGGGTGCTGGATCAGGGAGGAGGAAGAAAATTTAAAATTAGGCTGAATAGATCTATATGAGTCCACATACCAGAGAGCCTGGATTCCATGAGTTGATTCTAATAACTGAGAGTTACTTTTTTTTTAAGATTTTATTTATTTGTGGGGGCTCAGTTGGTTGGGCGACTGCCTTCGGCTTAGGTCATGATCCCGGAGACCCGGGATCGAGTCCCACATTGGGCTCCTTGCTCGGCAGGAAGCCTGCTTCTCCCTCTCTCACTCCCCCTGCTTGTGTTCACCCTCTGGCTGTGTTTCTCTCTGTCAAAATAAATAAAAAAATCTTTAAAAAAATGTTCCTCTGTTGCCAAAAGGCAAAGAGACTTAAAAAAAAAAGATTTTATTTATTTGAGACAGAGAGAGCATGAGTGGGGGAAGGGGCAGAGGGAGAATCAGACTTTTTTTCTGAGCAGAAAGCCTGATACCGAGCTCAATCCCAGAACCCTGGGAATATGACCTGAGCCAAAGGCAGATGCTTAATCAACTGATCCACCCAGGTGACCCGTAACAGGGAGTTCTAATTGCTCTTTCTTTTCTTTTTTAAAGATGAAGTTATTTTTCCCTAGAATCTATAATAACATTTTAATATATTCACTTTACCTAATATCTACCCAACTATCCATTCTTCTATTCATCTCTCTGTTCTTATTTTTTTTATGAATTCACAGTATGTTGCCTACATCCATACACTTGGTTCCTAACACTTCTGTGTATCATTACATAGAGAAGAATATTATTCGCTAATTCTTCAGGTAAAATTTTCATATAGTGAAATGTGTAAATCTTAAGTGCACCCACCAGGTAATGAGTTTGACACACCTGTGTAACCCCACCCCTTACTGTCATCCCAGAAAGTTCTTTCATGCCTCTTCCCAATCAATCCCAACTCTCACTCCCTCCCTGGGAGTAGCCACTCTCCTGTTTCCACTATAGATTACTGTTGCCTGTACTTTAATTACTTTGAGTACTTTGTGTAAGCCTTCTTTCACTCAGAAAAAAGTTTTTGAGATTCACCTATGTTGTGTGTATCAATAGTTCACTATTTTTTTATTGCTGAGAAGTATCTCATTGAATGAATATACTTGTGTAGGCAGAATTATAAGAAGACATCTTTGGAATGCCTTCCAAAATTCCTACCTCTTGATGTACATGCCCTGTGTAATTCCCAGTACCATAAATATGAAGAGATAGCACTTCCATAAATAGGTTATATCATATGACACTACTGGCTATTAAAAAGGGCAATTATCTGGGTGGATCTGACCTACTAACATTGAACCTTTATATTTGGTTCAAGAGGAGAGAACACAGTGAAGTCAGAGAGCTCTGAAACATCACTCAACAGGAGAAAGATTCTTCATAGCCAAATGGAGGGGCCACATAGCAAAGAATGTGGATGTCCTCTAGGAGGTGAGAGTGACTTCCAGCTGGCAGCCAGTAAGAAGACAGGACCTCAATCCTACAACTACAAGGAATTGAATTCTGCTAAGAATCTGAATAAATTCGGGAGTGGATTTTCCCTCAGAGCCTCCAAAAGGAAATGCAACCTGGCTGACATCCTGCAATACTGAGCAGATGAGAACTGTGTCCTACTCTGAATTGTGAGCTAATGAGTGAATTTTGAGCTACAAAATTGTGAGCTAATGAGTGAATGTTGTTTTAAGCTACTAAGTTTTGGGTTACTTGTTACACAGTAATGTAACACTAATTTAATATGCAGTTTGTTTAGCCATTCTCTTTTGATGGACATATTGGCTATTTCTAGTTTTGTTCTAGTATGGATAGTGCTGCCATGAACATTCATGTGCAAGTCTTTTTTTGTCGATATAATGTTTTCATTTTTCTTGAAATGAAATTGTTGGGTCATGAAAGAGATGTATGTTTAGAAATATGCCAGAATTTTTCCTGAAGTGTTTAGGCCATTTTATACTCCCACCAATATGTATGTGAATTCTGGTTGCTCCACATTCTCTTCAATGTCAAATCGTCAGTATTTCAAATTTTATCTACCCACAAGGGTGGATAATGGATCTAATTGTTTCTTTCCAGTTGGTTGACTGAAACCCCGATTCACTGATTATGTTAAATGAAGAATCATTTGGTATAATGTAGCAAAAAGAATCCAAACACTTATGGAGATGGGAATGTTGATTTATAAACCTTTCCTTCTAGGATGGTGTGACTCATACATAGTCATCATCCCCCTTGAGAGGGTCCAGATGACATTCTCTCCACTAAGCCATTGAGAAACATATTTGTGAGAGTAACATCTTTGTAAACTACATAGTAACTGGTTTCCTGTAGGCCAGGGATGGTGGGGGAGGACATTGCAGATGGGACTAAAGAATATGGGCATTTCACTAAGATCCTAACTGATTCATAAAACTAAGAATCCTCTGGAACTGGTAAATAGAAGGACAACTTAAGACAAGATAAAGAGTTACATTCTCTTACCCAATTTCCAGGCCTGGGTTGGTTCCTTGAATGAAATGAAGGTTGGTACACTTAAGGAAGATGTATAAATATATGTATGTATATTCCTAATAGGCTTCCCCAACGGGACCTATAGTTATGTCCCAGGATAACGGTTACGGTTGACTTGGGTCCTCCAAAAAGATATGTTGGAGCCCTTTCCCCAGGTACCTGTGTAATAGGTAACCTTATTGGAAATGGGTTCTTTGCAGATGGAATCAATCTAAGATGAGGTCATCCTGGATTAGTGTGGGTCCTAATCCAATTATAAAAAGATATTTGGACATAGAGAAAAACAGCAAGAACATCAGGTGAGGATGGAGGCAGAGGCTGGAGCAATACACTGCAAGCCAGGAAACACCAAGAATTACTGGTAACTACTAGAGGCTAGGAGAGAGGCATTCTCTCCCGGAGACTCCAGAAGGAACCAACTTCTGTCTTCCAGAACCAGGAGAGAATACATTTCTGTTGTTTTAAGTCACCCAGTCTGTGGCACTTGTCATGGCGACCCTAGCAAATGAAGACAGCAACTGTGCCCTTGGGAATCGCTGACTCCGGCTTAATGCTGATTGCAGCTGTGGTTGGCACAGTGGTGGCTCACAGTGGATCAGAGCTTGTGGAGTCAAGTGCAAAACTGACTTTAGATTCTGATCTACCTCACTGCCAGTCCTGTCCTGAAGCCCCAGGATTTTTCTAGTTCCATAGTGTATAGTTAGATTAGGCATATTCAGCAAAAAGGGGCAGAGTATGTCTCTCTAATCCATGGAATATGACTGTTATGGTTGAAAGGGCTAAGTGGAAGCCCTACAGCCTCCTTCCTGTCAAAATCATAAACAAAAACCAATATAGCATTGCTGGAGGGAAATGTAAGATGAGGGGACCCATCAAAGACCTGGAAATTCAGAGGTGGTGATTGTTGTTACTTACCCCCTCAACTCACCTGTCCGGCTCACACAGAAGTCAGAAGGTGCTTGGAGAATGGCAGTGGATTATTGAAAGGTTAGGACAGCTGAGGATTCCAATTGTTCTGTGTTCCAGATATGGTTTCTTTTCTAGAGCAAAACAACAGAGCCTCTGCCACCTGCAATAAAGTTATTAACTTGCAAATGTTTTTTTCTCTATTTCAATGAACAAAGAAAACCAAAGGCAATTTTGTTAAATCTGGCAAGGGCAGAAGTACAGCTTCTCCGTTCTGCTTCATGACCATGTCAGCTCTCAGCCTTCATGCCACAATTTAGTCCGCGGGGACTGTGATCATCTTAGCATCACATATCACACAAGTCCCTACAATCAGGGCAAAATGTTAGTAAGACCTCAATAGCAGGAAGTATCAGGTACTCCAGATACCTTAATGAGTTGGTGTTTTTAGTGTTTGGGGTTTTATCTTATTTTTAAAATAATTTTATTTTTAATTCTTTTTTATTTTTAATTTTATTTATTCTTAAACGATTTTATTTATTTATTTAAGAGAGAGCGTGGGGCGCCTGGGTGGCTCAGTTGGTTAAGCGACTGCCTTCGGCTCAGGTCATGATCCCGGAGACCTGGGATCGAGTCCCACATCGGGCTCCCTGCGCGGCGGGAAGCCTGCTTCTCCCTCTTTCAGTCCCCCTGCTTGTGTTCCCTCTCTGGCTGTGTTTCTCTCTGTCAAATAAATAAAATCTTTAAAAAAAAAAAAAAAAAAAAAAAAAGAGAGAGCGAGCGTGCGTGAGGGGAGTGAGGGCAGAGGGAGAAGCAGGCTCTCTGCGGAACCTGACATGGGGCTCAATCCCGGGACTCAGGGATCATGACCTGAGTCAAAGGCAGATGCTTAACTATGGAGCCACCCAGGCACCCCAGTGTTTTTGGTTTTAGTCATTCTAGGACTTGTGTAGTGGTATGTCGTTGTTTTAGTTTACTGTTCCCCATTCATCACATGAAAAACATTTGTTCTTGTAAGCCACTGAGATTTTGAGGCTTTCTTTCATTACAGAGAAAAAACGAAGTGCCTTCGGTGCTCCTGAGCAAATCTGGCTGCTGCTCTGCAGTGCTACCGTCCTGCGGTGTCCCTTTGCCGACCTGTTAGGCTGGGTACCTCATTTACTGATTTCTGTGACGTCCTTTTTCTTGATTTTTTAAAAAGATTTTATTTATTTATTTGACAGACAGAGATCACAAGTAGGCAGAGAGGCAGGCAGAGAGAGAGGGGGGAAGCAGGCTCCCTGCTGAGCAGCTGAGCAGAGAGCCTGACGTGGGACTCGATCCCAGGACCCTGAGATCATGACCTGAGCCAAAGGCAGAGGCTTAATCCTCTGAGCCACCCAGGCACCCACTTTTTCTTGATTTAATGGAGCATACATATCCTTAAGCAGCTTCCTGAGAAGGGGGAATAAAAGGTGCATTTCTTGAGACTCCTCATGTTGAATGGGCCACCACATTCCATTAATAATTTGGCCAGGTATAGGGGCGCCTGGGTGGCTCAGTTGGTTAAGCAACTGCTTTCGGCTCAGGTCATGATCTTGGAGACCCGGGATCGAGTCCCATATCAGGCTCCCTGCTCGGCGGGAAGCCTGCTTCTCCCTCTCTCAGTCCCTCTGCTTGTGTTCCCTCTCTAGCTGTGTTTCACTCTGTCAAATAAATAAATAAAATCTTTAAAAAAAAAATAATTTGGCCAGGTATGGATTTTCAGGTTGAAAATAATTTTCTCTCAGGATTTTTGAAGGCATTTCACCACTGTCTTTCAGCTTCCCATGTTGTTTTTGAGGGATATGATTATAATTCCCTATTTGTTTATATGTGGCTCATTTATTTTTCCTTTGGAAGTTTTTAGAATCTTCTTTATGTTCCCAAAATTCTGATATTTCATGATGATATGCCTGGGTGGGAATCTGTTTTCAACCACTGGATATTTGGTGGGCCCTTTTAGTCTGAAAACTCATGTCTTTTAGTGATGAAAAAAAATTTTAACAGGAAAAATTTCTTTTTTTTTTTTTTTTAGGAAAAATTTCTTAAAATGCTATTTATCTGATAATATAGTTTTTCATTTAATCTCTTCTTTCTTTTTGGAACTCCTGTTGGGGGGGTTCGGCACTCTTAATTGCTTTTTTTTTTAAGATTTTATTTATTTGACAGAAAGAAATACAGCCAGAGAAGGAACACAAGCAGGGGGAGTGAGAGAGGGAGAAGCAGGCTTCCCGCCGAGCAGGCAGCCTGATGTGGGGTTGGATCCCCGGTCTCCGGGATCATGACCTGAGCCGAAGGCAGTCGCTTAACCAACTGAGCCACCCAGGCGCCCCTTAATTACTTTTTCTAATTTTATTTGTTCCTTCATATTTTCTATATCTTTTTGTTCTACTCTTTGGGAGATTTTTCTCATATATCTTACAATTATTTTATGGATTAAAAAAATTAGCTAACATATCTTAAAATTCCAAAAGTTATCTCTGTCCTGTTATTTTTACCTTTAAAAAAAGAATCTTATTTTTGTTTCATGGTTATATTATTTTCTTTTTTCCTCTCTGGATATTTTTTCTTTTCTAAATTTTTTTTGGCGGGAGTTTTCTTCTATTGTTTTCTGTATTGTCTCTGCTTCCTTCCAGTTTTCTTCTTGATTATATTTTTGGCTTTTATGCCTTTCCTTACATGCCTGGTGACTCTTGTTTCCTTTCATATTTAGGAGTGAGGTATTAAAATCAGAGCTGGGGCTCCTGGATGGCTCAGAAGGTTAAGCCTCTGACTTCAGATTGGGTCATGATCTCAGGGTCCTGGGATGGAGCCCCACATTGGGCTCTCCGCTTGGCAGGGAGCTTGCTTCTTCTCTTTCTCTGTCTGCCTCTCTGCCTGTTGGTGATCTCTCTGTCAAATAAATAAATAAAATCTTTTAAAAAATAAAATAAGGGGCGCCTGGGTGGCTCAGTTGGTTGAGTGACTGCCTTTGGCTCAGGTCATGATCCCGGAGACCCGGGATCGAGTCCCAGGTCGGGCTCCCTGCTTGTCAGGAAGCCTGCTTCCTCCTCTCTCACTCCCCCTGCTTGCGTTCCCTTTCTGGCTGTGTTTCTCTCTGTCAAATAAATAAAATCTTTAAAAAAATAAAATAAATAAAATAAAATAAAATAAAATAAAATAAAATAAAATAAAATAAAATAAAATAAAATAATAAAACCAGCTTGTGAAATGTGGTTTCACTGTAGGGTGACTGGGTTAAGGACTCAGGCTTTTTTTTTTTTTTTTAATGCAAAATATTTCTTCTACAGATCTTTTCTCTAGGGTCATTCAGTATCTTTAGAGACAAATCTTCTAAGGTTCTTCCCATGAAGGAAATGTGCTTGACTGTCATTGTTCTTGAAGCTACATGGCAGAAATAGCTGGGGTGTGTTTTGGGTACAGTTTTTATTCCTCACTGTTTGCTGTTTGTGGTGGCCCTGAACCTGAAGGCTCTCTGGTTGGCTTCTTCACACACTAACACTTCAGTCTCCTGTATCTTCAGGAAAGGGGTAATTGGCTGACTAGGATAGAAGAGACCTGGAAGTGTGACTGCATTTCAAAAATAAGTTTATTTACTTAAAGATCTTATTTATTTCACAGAAAGAGACAGAGCGAGAGAGAACACAAGCAGAGGGAGTGGAAGAAGGAGAAGCAGGCCTCCCACTGAGCAGGGAGCCTGATGCAGGGCTTGAACCCTGGGATCATGACCTGAGCTGAAGGCAGATGCTTAACAACTGAGCCACACAGGCGCTCCCAAATAAGTTATATTTATGGTTCTGAACTTTCCTGGGGTTCTACAGTATGAATTTGAGTCTTTTCTTTCTTTTTCTTTCCTTCTTTCTCCTTTTTCTTTTCTTTCTCTTTCTTTTTCTTCTTCCTTCCTTTTTTCTTTCTCTTTCTTTTTTTTCTTCCTTCCTTTTTTCTTTCTCTTTCTTCTTTCTTCCTCCCTCCCTCCCTCCCTGCATGCCTGTCTGCCCACCATCCACTCTGTAGCTATTGGGTATTTAGTTTTAGTTCTGCTATTCATTTTTCTCAGTTCTGCTTTATTTAGTTTCCATTTGTAACAAAGTACAGATATGGATTAAGAGAAAAAAGTCTATAATTTCACTAACTTGAAGTAAAAATACATGTATTAGTCCAGATGATTCAAAAAAATAGAAATAAAATATAAAAGTGTCTTCCTCATTTCTTCCCTAGTTCTTCTCTCAAAGGGTAACTTTTGTGAATATTTTGATTTCTCCTAGAAATAAAAAAAAAACAAGCCTGTGTGTGTGCATGTGTGTTTGAAATTGTACATACACAAAGGGGATAAAACCACACAATATATGGGGTAGTTTTTTCTCATAATAGTCCTGGAGATAATTTCACTACTGGCATATGCAGATTCATTTTGTTCTTTATAATTCATTGTGACAGACATACTAGTTTTGAAACAGTATTTATAGAGCACTATACAAACTATAAAGGATCCTCTTTAGTAAGTTCTTTTTGTAGAAAAAAACAACTATTTTAGGGTAATTAATACTTATCCATTAATTTCCCAGGTATGTATACTTGTATTTTTTTTACATTTATTTATCTAAGTAATCTCTACACCCAACATGGGGCTCGAAGTCACAACCCGGAGGTCAAGAGGCACATGCTCCCCCGACTAAGAAGCCAGGAGCCCTTGTATGCTTGTATTTTAATACGTCAACCTTTCTTAAAACGATCCCACCTGGTAACAACAGATCACTGCATATATAGTTACAAGGGTTTCAGGTGAAATGCTCAGTGAGGCAGAGAGCAAAATTATTGGGAATCTTGGTTGTAAGAAATTCCACCTGAAAGGAATATCCAGCTAAAGGGAAAAAGAGAGTTGGTTTTAGCGATACTCTGTTGTCTTATAGGACCTAACAACAGATGGGCTTCATGGGAAACTAGGACCAGAGATCCAGAGACCCAGAGACCATCATAACTCTCTGATCGTTAGCTCTGCTCTTCTCTACACTCTGTTCTTTACTCTAAGCAAATCCATTTCTTCAACTATCCTGGTCCTCCAAATAGATAACTTGGCAATGGACAGCTTTAGAGCTATACATCTTGGTACTTTACTCTGGTTTTAAAATTTCTGGAGGAGAGGGGAATCTGACTGGTCCAGCCTGGGTCACATTAGGTTCTTACCTTAGGACAAGTAAAATGTATTCAGCTGTATCCAGAGAGCAATGGATGGCAGTGAGTGGACCAATATGCCAGCAACCCCAAAAAACATTTGGATGATACGAGGGGGTGGGGGTGAGCGTTGCTATCAGAAGGGTAATGCTGAGTAGGCTGTTGCCCAGCGGTCTGCAATTACTGAATCTTCTAATTCTTTGATGGAGACTTCCTGAAAAGGGTAAGATTTTTTTTCTTTTTTAAAGATCTCACTTATTCGACAGAGAGAAAGTGAGAGAAGGAACACAAGCAGGGGAGTGGGAGAGGGAGAGGAAGAAGCAGACTTTCCACTGAGCAGGAGCCTGATGCTGGCTTGATCTCAGGACCCTGAGATCACAGCCCAAGCCAAAGGCAGACACTTAACAACTGAACCACCCAGGCATCCCAAGATTTTTAAAAAAGATTTATTCATGTATTTTGAGAGAGAGACAGAGACAGCAAGTGTGTATAAGTAGGGGGAGGAGCAGAAGAAGAGGGAGAGAGAGAATCTGGAACCTGACACACAGGGCTCAATCCTACAATCCTGAAACTGACTGGAGCCAAAATCAAGAGTTGGAGTCTTTTTTTTTTTTTTTAAGATTTTATTTATTTGACAGAGAGAAACACAGCCAGAGAGGGAACACAAGCAGGGGGAGTGAGAGAGGGAGAAGCAGGCTTCCCGCGGAGCAGGGAGCCCGATATGGGGCTCGATCCCAGGACTCCAGGATCATGACCTGAGCCAAAGGCAGACACTTAATGACTGAGCCACCTAGGTGCACCAGGAGTCAGATTCTTAACCAACTGAGCCACACAGGTGCCCTGGATTTTTTAAAAAAGATTTCATTTATTTATTTAGAGGAACTACAGTTAACATGGGGCTTGAACTCACAACTCTGAGATCAAGAGTCATGTTCTACCAACTGAGCCAGCCAGGTGCCAGGTGAAGGGGTAAGAGTTCAGTGGTGCCATCATTTGAAGAAAATCCAAGCTCTTGGTGAACGTTCCAAAGATTCCCTAGGCTACAGAGAAGACCTTACCAAAAGATGGCTTTATCAGTTTGGAGCCCACCAACACACTCTTTTCTAGGCATCTAAAGCTCTGTGATCCTTCCAGGCAAAAATAGAAAGCAGTAGGCATTATTGCTAAAACAAGTCCTGGTTCAGAATCACTTTAACCATTTATGGAGATCTACACTTCTTTATGTAGATCAAAGTTTCTGATACCATTTTTCATCTTCCTGAAGAACTTCCTTTTAACATTTCTTATACTGCAGGTGTGATGGTATAATGAATTATCTCAGCTTGTATTTGTCTGAAAAAATGTTTCACTTTCAATTTTGAAATATGTTCACTGGGTATGGAATGATGGGTTGACAGTTTTTTCCTTCAGCACTTTAAAAATTCTACTCTATCATCTTCTGGTTTGCAGAGTTTCTGGTGAGAAGTGTGCTTTGTTCCTTCACATAATGTGTCTTTCTTCTTTGGCTGCCTTCAAGATTTTCTCTTTTAGCTTTCGGAATTTTGAATGTGTGATGTGTCTAGGTATGTGCAGTGGTTGAAAAATATGTATGCAAATTCTTTGATGCTTTAAAAGGTGGAGTTTAATTCTTAAGTTTGAGATAGACTTAGAAACTTCCTGCTCTCCCAGATATTTTTATTATTTTTAAAAGGTTTATTTATTAGGGCACCTGGATGGCTCAGTTGGTTAAATGTCTGCCTCAGCTCAGGTCATAATCCTGGGGTCCTGGAATTGAGCCCCACACTGGGTTCCCTATTTAGCGGGGAGCCTGATTCTCCCTCTCCCTCTGTTGCTCCCCCTGCTTGTGCTCTTTAAGTAAATAAACTCTTTAAAAAAAATAAAAGATTTATTTATTTGAGAGAGAGAGAGAGCAAGAACAAGTGGGGGAGGGGCAGATGGGAGGGACTGAATTCCATGCACACTCCCCACTGAGTGTGGAGTCCAACACAGGGATCAGTGTCACAAACCTGAGATCATGACCGGAGCTGAAATGAAGAGCTGATGCTTAATTGACTGAGCCATTCCGTGGGTTTTGACAAACGTCTAATGACATGCACTCAACATTATCTATTATATAGAATAGTTACACTGCCTTAAAAATCCTCTGTGCTCCACTTCTCTGCCCCACTCAAGCTCCTGGCAACCACTGAAGTTTTTTACTGTCTCTAGAGCTTTGCCTTTTCCAGAATGTTATATAGTTGGGATCATAGTGTGTAGCCTTCTTGCATTGGCTTCTTTCACTAGTAACAAAAATTTATGGTTTCTCCATGTCTTTTTTGAGTCTTCATAGCTCATTGCTTTTTAGCACTGAATAATATTCCATTATATAGTTGTACTATAGTTTGCTTATCCACTTGCCTACTAAAGAATATCTTGGTTAGGGATGCCTGGGAGGTGCAGTTGGTTAACCTCTGACTCTTGGTTTTGGCTCAGGTCATGATCTCAAGCTTGTGAGATAAAGCCCCGTATTGGGCTCCATGCTTAGCATGGAGTCTGCTTGGATTCTCTCTCTGCACCCTACCCCCCACACTGTGTGCATACTTTCTCTCAAAAATAAATAAATCTTAAAAAATATATAGTGGTTATTTTCAAGTTTTGGCAATTATGAACAAAGCTGCTATAAATTTTGTGTGTAGGTTTCTGTGTGGAATTAAGTTTTCAGCACATATGGGTACATACCCAAGAAGCATGACTGCAGCAACCTATGGTAAAAGTATGTTTAGTTTTGTAAGAAACAGTCCAACTGTGTTCCAGAGTGGCTGTACCATTTTTCACTTTTACCAGCAATGACTGAGAGGTCCTGTTGCTCCACATCCTCACAGCGTTGGTGCTGTCAGTGTTATGGATTTTAACTTTTCTAATGTGTGTGTAGTGGTATCTCATTATTGTTTTAATATGCAATTCATTAATGATATATGATGTTGAGCATCTTTTCACATGCATATTTGCCCTCCATGTATCTTTTTTAGAGAGGTGTCTGCTCAGATCTTTGCCCTCTGGTTGTTCATTTTCTTACTGTTAAGTTTGAAGAATTCTTTGTCTATTTTGGATACCAGTCTTTAGTCAGATTATTCAATATGCAAATATTTTCTCCAAGTCTGTGGTTTATCCTCTCATTCTCGACATTTAACTTTGATTTTTTTTAAGCTTATTTCATAAATAATTTTTCTTTAAATTGAGGTATAATTTCTTTTTATATAAAAACACTAAGGGGCGCCTGGATGGCTTGGTTGAGTGTCTGACTCTTGATTTTGGATCAGGTCATGATCTCAGGGTTGTGACAGCGAGCCCCACATTGGGCTCCACGCTCAGTGCAGAGTCTGCTTGGGAGTCTCTCATTCTCCCTCTGCCCCTCCCGCTGTGTGTTCTCTCTCTCAAATAAATAAAATCTTAAAAAAAAAAAAACCCTAAGATAACCCACATCACAAAATTCATCCTCTAAAGCATAAATTCACTGGTTTGCACAAAGTTGTGCAACCATCACCACTATATAACTGCAAAAAATTTCATCACTCTAAAAAGAACCCTATTATCAGTCATTCCCATTCCTCTCTCTCCTTGGCAACCACTAATCTACTTTGTTTCTATGGATTTGCCTATCTGGACATTTTCATGTAAATGAAATCAGAATATGTAAACTTTTGTAACTGGATTCTATTATTTTTTTTTTAAAGATTGTATTTATTTATTTGACAGAGAAAGATAACGAGAGCAGGAACACAAGCAGGGGGAGTGGGAGAGGGAGAAGCAGACTCCCCACTGGCAGGGAGTCTGAAGTGAGGCTCGATCCCAAAATCCTGGGATTATGACCTGGGCCGAAGGCAGACACTTAACAACTGAGTCACCCAGGTACCCCTCCATTACATTTTCTTAAAAAGATTTTATTTATCTTTTAATAAAGAAAGAAAACATGAGCAGGGGAGAGCCAGACTCCTCACTGAGCACAGGACTTTACCTGGGGCTCAATGTGGGGCTCTACTCCAGGACCCTGAGATTATGACATGAACTGAAGGCAGATGCTTCACCAACTGAGCCACCCAGGTGCCCTTGGAGTGCATTACATTTAGCACGTTTTCAAGGTTCATCTACATGTTGTTGTACAAACGAGTACTTCATTCTTCTTACGGCTGAATATTCCATTGTATAGATACACCATATTTTATCTATTCATCAGTTTGATGTACATTTGGTTTCCACTTTTTTGCTTTTTAACAGTCATGTAACAAGTTTTTGTATGGGTGTGCTTTATGTCTCTTAGGTATATATTTGGGAGTGTAATTGCTGGGACTTATGGAAACTCTAATCTTTTGAGGGACTGCTAGACGCTTAAAAGTGGTTGCATAATTTTCCATTCCCAATTCTTCACATCCTCATCAACACTTATTATTATCTACATTTGATTATAGCCATTCTGGTGGGTGTGTAGTGGTATCTCATTGAAGTTTCGATTTGCATTGTTCCCTGATGGTTAAATGATGTTTTGCTTATTACTCATTTGTACATTCTCTTTGGAGAAATGTCTATTCAGACCCTTCCCCCATTTTAGAATTAGGTTATTTGTCTTATTGTTGAGTTGTAAAAGTTCTTTCTTTACTCTGGGTACTAGACTGGCTAGAGAAGAATGGGGGGTTTTGAAGGAAGTGCAGTTACTGTTGATAAAATTTAGGATGTGACCATGACATAGGTAACTGAAGTGGGTGGGGGTAGAAAAAGATAATTAAATATAAGAAAAGCAGGGTGTTGGATAAGTCATCCATGGGAAGTTAAAGCCACCAAGAATGATGGCATGTGTGGGGAAAAAAAGAAAGTGATACAGGGGCTAAAATCTTCTCTGTATGAGGAACAGTCATTGAGAGTTCAGTAGAAAGGGCAATGACTCCATTGACCTTGACCATGACCTTGACTCCATGACCACATCTGCACAGACAACAAGGGTTGGAAGAGTCAAACTGCTGAATTTTAAAAGCTGGAAGGAAGGATGAGAAATAATCACAGAGCAGCAGTGGGGGCCTCATTTCCTGGTTCTGACACTAAAGCGGCCTAACTTAGGAGGGTTACAGGGGAAGCAGCATTTTAGGGGACAGCCAAAGTAAGCAATGTCTTCAGGGGAAAATTAAGGTGAAGAGATGAAGCAAACACTCCAATGAGAAGGTGCCTATATAGAATTTGATTACAGAAGAGAAATGCTGGAGGGCACATGGCAGAGGGGTTGGAAGGGGAGCAGTATGCGATGTGGTGGTAGATGACCATGGAGCTTCAGTCTCTTTGGATTTCTGTGACAAATTTGTCATGCATGGTGGGATTAGACTTGAATGTCTCTTAGAGGATGGTGAGCAAAGAATTTCAGGACTGTGGTCGAAGCTGCATCCTTATTTCTGCAACTGATCATGGCCTGGAGGTAGGAGTAGGTGGGGTGGTACTCTGGTGACTTCCCTCCTCTCCTACACATTCCATATTTCCCTTGCCCTATGTCATCTCCTTAGATCATTAATGTTCTTTGCCTAGTGGGTGACCCAAATCTTTGTTCCTTAAGAATCTGAATGGTCCTATTATCTAATACCTAGTATTCACTGGATCACAATAATACAGAAGATTGTTTAAATATTAAAAATGCAAGGGCGCCTGGGTGGCTCAGTTGGTTAAGTGACTGCCTTCGGCTCAGGTCATGATCTTGGAGACCTGGGATCGAGCCCCACATCGGGCTGCCTGCTCAGCGGGAAGCCTGCTTCTCCCTCTCTCACTCCCCTTGCTTGTGTTCCCTCTCTGGCTGTGTTTCTGTCAAATAAATAAAGTATCGTTTAAAAAATATTAAAAATGCAGAAATAAATCTGAGGAAGCCACCTGGAGTGGAGGTTTTTTCAAATTCACTTATTCTTTTCTCATACTGTCTGTTCTTGTATTGTAGTTTCTAGTCTTCCTTTTCTTTCTCTGAACATTTTAACTTTATTTTCTTTTAAAGTTTTATTTGAGAGAGTGAGAGAAAGGGAGAGAGAGCATGGGAAGGGGAAGGGAGAGGGAGAAGCACACACTCCGTTGAGTAGGGAGCCCCACGTGGGATTCGATCCCAGGACCCTGGAATCATGACCTGAGCTGAAGGCAGATGTTTAACCAACTGAGCCACCCAGGCACCCTCTCTGAACATTTTAAATATACTTTTAAACTCAGATTTTTAAAAAATATTTTATTTTTAAGTGATATCTACATCCAACATGGCATTCAAATTCAAAACCCCAAGATCAAGAGTCCCACACTCCACCAACTGAGCCAGCCCAGTGCCCCTCAGATTATTTTATAACAATTCCTGGAGTGCAAATTCTCCCATTTGTTCCTTTCTTTGCTTTGTTTCTTCTTCTCCTCTCTCTTCTTGGTAATTTTTCCCTGCAAGCTCATTTTTAATAGGAATTGTTCTTCCATAGGTTCCTTTGTGAAAAGTTGACTATGGGATCATGCTTACAGAATAGTTTTGTTTGCTTCATTGGCCCAGGACCAGGTTTTTTGGGTCAGTTTTTCATTGTGACATCCCAGAAACATTTGGGTATTGTGAATTTGGACCACATCTGCACAGACAGCAAATGTATGTTTCTGTGTAGTGATTCTTTCTACTTAAATCCCTGAGTTATGGTAGATTTTCTTTTGTTTCCCTACTGATTACCAGATCAATGAGTGGTGTTTTTCTAGTTTTTATTTAATAAGGAAGCGGTCCTTTGAGACTCCTGTCTTTGTTGAAGCCCTAGCACTCAGTTTTTAGGTTTGTATCTTGGTCGCAAGTCTGCACAAAAACTCCTTAACTTCCACTTCACATATCTTTGACTTTTGGGTTCCCATTCATTTCTGCACCTTGGGATCTCCCATTTTTAGTTTCAAGCCCAGTTGAGTGTTGAACTTTTTGTTGTTGTTGTTACATATTATTTCCATGTTTGAGGGAAGAGGGTTTGCCTAGAACTACTCCATCTGTTGAATATTGGTAAGAAGTCACCCCAAAAGTTCTTTTGAAAACACAAATATGGCACTATGAAAGCAGGAAACTTGCCTTTCTATTTTCATTTTCCACCGCTTTCTTCTCTTCTCTCATACTTAGGCTGTGTGTTGATGGGAATGAAACTGACTTATCCTTTAGTTTGCATACTATTTAAGTAGTTACTGACAGTAGTAGTAGCTTGCATCTCCTAAGAGCCTAGATCCAGAAAAGAGTAACTCCATGTGGTTTCACCGCTGGACATTACAGCGTAACATGAGTTTAGTTAACTTTAGTAAATTAAAAATGCTGTTGAGTCTGGTTAGGTTTGTACTGAATTATACACTGAGTCATCCTTTCCAAGAACTTGGTATGTCTTTCCATTTGCCAGATCTTATTTTATACCCTTCAGTAAGATTTTTCTTAAGTTTATTCTTAAGCATTTTATAACTTTGAATAGATTTTATAATACAATTTACCTTTGAATAGGTAACACATTAATATGGCTCAAAATTTAATTTAAAAGTATAAAAATGAATATAGTGAATTTTCTATTTCCATTCCTATCCCCTCTCTCTACCCAATCTCTCTTTCAGAGGTATTTTTTGTATATATGAGCAAATACATATGCTTATTTGTTGCAGTTGTGAATGAAACGTTTTCCTTTGTTACTGTTTTCTAGTTGACAGTTGCTAAAATAAAAAAAAGCTATTGATTTTTTTACATTTATTTTCTATTCACAGGCTTACCAAATTTCCTTGTTTTAGTATAGTCTTTTGGATTTCTTAAAAACAGTCATATTTCATCAAAAAAGATACTTTACTATTTTCTAATATTTATATCAATTATTTAGTTTTCTTGCCTAATTGCTTTCAGCTGAATTTTCAAAGCATGGTTGAATCCTGTCTTATATCAGACTTTAATAAAAATAGCTTTACTATTTACTATTAGGAATGTTTGCTATTGGGGGGCCTGGGTGGCTCAGTTGGGTTAAGCATCTGCTTGCCTTTGGCTCAAGTCATGATTTCAGGGTCTTGGGGTAGAGCCCCATGTGGGGCTCTCTACTCAGCAGGTAAAAAAGAAATATTTGCTATTATTTTTTGATGAATAATCTTTTCCTTTTACTTAGAGCTTATTATATTTTATTTTAACTAAAAAGAAAAGTAGGGTAATTCAGGGAGAGAAATGAAACAAGAGAGACTTTGGACACAGAAACAAACTGAGGGATTTGGAGGGAGGGGGTGGGGGGATGGGAGAGCCTGGTGGTGGGTACTGAGGGCACCTATTGCATGGAGCACTGGGTGTGGGGAATGGGCAATGAATCTTGGAACACTGAAAAAAAATTAAAATTAAAATTAAAAAAAATTTTTTTAAAGCAATCTCTATCTCTTCGCCCAATGTGGGGCTCAAACTCATGACCTTGAAATCAAGAGTTGCATGCTCTACCCACTGAGCCAGCCAGGTGCCCCTAGAGCTTTATTTTTATCAAATCATAATGAAAACAGAAACATCCAATGCTTTTTTTAGCATATACTGATAAAATGTTTTATTTCAATTTAGAAAACTTTATTTTGAAGTTCTTTTAGACTTAGACAAAAGTTGCAAAAGTAATATAAAGAATTCCTGTATATCCTTATTCAGATTTCCCAAACGTTAATACTTACTTTTACCATATTGTGTGTGTATATAGTGTCCATGTATGGGCCTGTGCATCTGTGTGTATAAAGTTTCCAGATATGGGACGCCTGGGTGGCTCAGTATGTTAAGTATCTCCCTTCTGCTCAGGTTATGATCCCAGGGTCCTAGGATGGAGTACCACATTGGGCTCCTTGCTTAGTGGGGAGTCTGTTTCTACCTCTGCCTGCTGCTCCCCCTGCTTGTGCTCACCCACGCTCTCTCTCTGACAAATAAATAAATAAAATCTTAAAAGGGCGCCTGGGTGGCTCAGTGTTTTTAAAGCCTCTGCCTTCAGCTCAGGTCATGATCTTGGGGTCCTGGGATCAAGGCCTGCATTGGGCTCTCTGCTCAGCAGGGAGCCTGCTTCCTCCTCTCTCTCTGCCTGCCTCTCTGCCTACTTGTGATCTCTCTCTCTGTCAAATAAATAAATAAAATCTTTGAGAAAAAAAAAGTTTGCAGATACATTTGAAAATTGCCTTTACTTTTTTTTTTTTTTTAAGATTTTATTTATTTATTTGACAGAGAGAAACACAGAGAGAGAGGGAACACAAGCAAGGGGAGTGAGAGAGGAAGAAGCAGGCTTCCCGCCGAGCGGGCAGCCCAATGCGGGGCTTGATCCCGGGTCTCTGGGATCATGACCTGAGCCGAAGGCAGTCGCTCAACCAACTGAGCCACCCAGGCGCCCCACAAATTGCCTTTACCTTTAACCTCTCAATACTTCAAGTATATTTTATAAAAACGAGGACATTCTCTTAATCATATATTATCAAAATAAGAAAATTACCATTAATATTGATCTTATAGACATTTACATAAGTCTTTTTTTTTTTTTTTTTTTTTTAAGTAAGCTCTACACCTAGTGTGGGTCTTCAACCTAAGATCAAGAGTCACAAGCTCAGGGCACCTGGGTGACTCAGTCATTAAGCATCTGCCTTTGGCTCAGGTCATGATCCCAGGGTTCTGGGGTGGAGGAGGCCCACATCAGGCTCCCTGCCCCCTGGAAGCCTGCTTCTCCCTCTCCCACTCCCCCTGCTGTGTTCCCTCTCACTGTCTCTCTGTCAAATAAATGAATACAAAATCTTTAAAACAAACAAACAAACACTCACGTCCTCTACTGACTGAGCCAGCCAGGTGTCCCTCTTCAATTTCTTGATGTAGTGAATTATATTAATAAATTTCCTGATACTGAAATAAACCTAATGTGATCACAGTATACAATTCAACTTTATTTTATTTGATATATCTAATCTATAGTCATAGGTGAGATTAGGCTAGAACTATTAGGTTTGAGTATTAATCTTATGCTGGCCTTTAAAATTCAACTGAGCATCTTTTCCATCTTATCCCAAGGTCTAAAGCAGCTTATAAATAAAAATTATAACTCATCTGTTTGTTGGGCTGGATATGAAAGCAACAAGTAGTATTCACCTTGTGACCATTCAGTGGAACTGTATACTTGTGATTTGTACCTTTTTCCATGTATATTTCAATAAAAGAAGTTTAAATAAAGAACATGATTTTTCAGAGGCACCGAGGTGGCTCAGGTGGTTAAGTGCCTTCAGCTCAGGTTATGATCCCAGGGTCCTGGGATCAAGTCCTGCATCCTGTTCCCTGCTTTGCAGAGGGCCTGCTTCCCCCACTCTGCCTGCCACTCCCCCTGCTTGTGCTTTCTCTCTCTCTGTCAAGTAAGTAAGATCTTTAGGGAAAAAAAAGAACACGATTTTTCAGAAGGATAAACATTTAATCACCTTTCCAATTTCTTCTTTGGTAATTAATTGGTCTATTCAAAGTATATTTTGGTCTTGAAACAGTGAAAAAATAAAATAATGAAATAATAAAAAAAATAAAAAAACGAAGTACCTTTTGGGTATCTGCTGGGAAATTATCTATTTGTTCTGTTTCCAAATTTGTTGCCATAGAATTCTCCTGAAATTATTATTTTTTAAAGATTTTATTTATTTGACAGTGAGAAACACAGCTAGAGAGGGAACACAAGCAGGGGGAGTGGGAGAAGGAGAAGCAGGCTTCCCGCCAAGCAGGGAGCCCATGCGGGGCTTGATCCCAGGTCTCTGGGATCATGACCTGAGCCGAAGGCAGTTGCTTAACCAACTGAGCCACCCAGGCGCCCCTCTCCTGAAATTATTTGAAATTTTTCCATATCTCCATGATTTCTCATTCCTAATCCTGCATTTCTCCCCCTCTTTTTCCATTTATCAGGCTGAGGCTTATGGCTTAAATGTGTTTTTTTTCCCCTTAATCTTTTTGGTTTTTTGGAGGGGAGGGGCGCCTGGGTGGCTCAGTTGGTTAAGCAGAGTGGCAGGAGCAGAAGGACAGACAGAATCTTAAGCAGGCCCCATGCCCATCGTGGAGCCTGACGTGGGGCTCAATCTCACAACCGTGAGATCATGACTTGAGCCAAAATCAAGATTTGGATGCTTAACCGAATGAACCATCCACATGCCCCTTCCCTAAATCTCTAAAACAATCACTACGCAGCTCTGAGTTTTTCTTTCTGAGTAATAAAGGTGTTACATTTTTCATTTCCAAGCCCTGTCTCATGCATTCCAGGATATTCATTATGGGTTCTGGGTCTTACTTTCCCTCATTAGCTCAGGGTCCATTCCTGGTAGATCTTACTGGCTAGCCATAATAACATGATGAATAAATGTGTGCTCAGTGAATAAATGATACTGTGCTGTCCTGGGACTCACTGTGAAGATCTGTGCTCGCTGCAGGACCCACCCAACCATCCGAATACTTGGAGCAGCTGTCATATGCTGGCACTGTGTCAGGTCCTGTGAATAGGACAGTGAGCTGGACAACTGAGTATCTGCTCTCTGGGTACTTACAGTGCTTTCTAGTGACAAAGACAGACAGAGAACAAGTAATGCAAGTGAGCTGAGTGTTGCCCAGGATGCTATGGAAGCTTAAGGTAGGGGCCAACATCACCTAGGAAGTGTAGTTAAGAATCTATAGAAGTGATACTTAAGTTCCTCATAATCTAAGTGTCTACCCTATCTCTTACTCTCCTCTCAGGAAGGTGGCCATTGGATTTTCTAATACAAAAGTTATCTGGTCTTGAGTTATAGGCCTGCTGCTCCTGGCCACAGCTGACTGAACCAAAGACTGATAATCAGGCCTAAGAACTTTATCTAATAGGAATGTTCCATATAGGATGGTCACTGACTAATTGCATTAGAACTTTTAAGGGAAGTCTGAACACGAAACAGAGGGAAAGGAGA
This sequence comes from Spilogale gracilis, assembly GCA_004023965.1. Lineage (NCBI taxonomy): Eukaryota > Metazoa > Chordata > Mammalia > Carnivora > Mephitidae > Spilogale > Spilogale gracilis. Next base: position 34,051 of record PITA01008298.1, on the reverse strand, counting down.
AGAAAAGGAGATAGCAGCAGAAGAGAAAAGGAACAGTAAAGTATAATAACAGCAGTTACAAATCCTATGGTATTGGATTGGAATTGTAGGCATCAATGTGAACTCATGCTTTTTAGTAGCATACATATAGATATAATAATAAATTCAGATGTGTGTGTTAACACGAATACACCTATTTCCTAGCTCTGTGTGCTGAAAGGACTTAGAAGTAATGACACACCAGTAGTAATGAATACACCTAGTGCCCATTCTCGAGTGCAAGGAACCAGGATCTACCCGGGAAAACAGCTGATGCCAGGGCTGGAACAGGAAAAATATGAGTGAGCTTGGAACATCTTGCGGTGCTAGAGAGAAAGGAAGGGCTAAAAGAATGATGGGGGCAAAGCCAAAACAATACAGAAGCCAACCTGAAAGAGTACCCAGTGGCCAATCTGGGCCAGTATGAGCAACAAATAAACTTACTGAAGTATTAGATTACAACCCACAGAATAAGACAAATATCCATTAGCTTTTACTGATATATATATAAATTATTGAATAAATATATGGGAGAAAAGAGATAGCTCTTCCCTACAGCAGAATACCAATTAGTAAGTACAGATGAAATAAGTAAACTGAAAGTCATCATTAGGACAACACAGCATTAATGAATGCTAAAACCACTGATGGATGCTAAAATTAGCAGGCAAAAGTTTAAGGATAAATAAGACATTTACACAGATTCAAAGTTATCTCCCCACAAGATTCTCATTAATTTCAAAGGGGAGCTTAGTTATTTTACAGTGGAGAAACCTGACCTCCACCACCACCACAGTCACGTGATCTAAGTTAATATCACTCCCTGCTAGAAGGCACTAACTAGAAGGGCACATCATCACTTCTGGGGTAGTTCTGCCAAAACTACAGGCCCTCAATGTAAGCATGTGAAAACAGGAGACAAATCCAAACTGAGGACCATTCTACAAAATAACTGGCCTGGACATTTCAAAAGTGTCAAGGTCATGAAGGGCAAAGAAAGATGCAGGAACTGCCAAGGGCTGAAGGAGACAAAGAAAACATTACAACAAAACATAACATGGGATTCTGGATTGGACCCTGGACCAGATAAAGGACATCAGTGGGAAAAATGGCAAAATCTGAATGTCTACAGATTAGTACGGTGTCAACATTAATTTATTGCTTTTAATAATTATATTATAGTTTTGTAAGATGTTAGTATTAGGAGAAGTGAGGTGAAGGATATGTGAGAACTACTATTTTTGCAACTTTTTGTAAGTCTAAAATGATTTCAAAACAAGTAGTAGTAGTAGTAGTAGTAGTAGTAGTAGTAGTAAAAAGAACAGGGGCCACTAAGGTAGGGAGCAGCACACAGCTTGAGGGACTGGATGGTGATTGCTGGAGCATCTGCTGGAGCCCATGTCCTGACTTCTGACTGCCTTGTACCCATCACATTGTTACGGCATTCTTCCATCACCTAAGAGACTTTAATTCCTGACTCTATTTTCTGCTTCCTGAAAGAGATTAGCTGACACCAAAAGAGGGATCCAAAAAGGTCTTGCAGGTGTTGGGGTGGTCATCAATGGTGGCTACTATCAATGGTGCCCAAGGATGTACCAGGCCTCACCGTGTCCTGCTAAGCCAAAGTTGAGACGCAGCTGGTTTATGGTATGCCCTTGGGGGATGGTATGCAGAACTTCTGCTTAGTGACTAACATGCAGACTGCACGGGGGGAGTGGTTTATTCCAGGCTAAGTCATCTGGGATAGCAGTATAGACAGAGCTGATGCAGACTCCACAGCCACCTGGGCACAGCCTGATTTCATTATCACTCTTCTATAGCTCCCCGATGTCTGTGTTAGTCTCCTGAAGGAGGCCCCATAGAGCTGAGCTTCCTTGCTTATTTGGTACTATTGTCCAATCCCGGAGCAGAGCAGGGTAGTGAGCACTCAGCCTTCCTCTCAGAGGTGCCTTAAACTGGTGTAGGTCCAAAGCTCGAGAAACATGGTCTGGCCTGACACCACAATGTTCAGTGAGTGGGACCAGCCACCATAAGGCAGTGGAGTTGAGGGGCGGGGGAAGAGTTCTATGGATCCTTTCTCCTCGGAATTCTAGGGTATGGGAAAGAGGTAGCTACAGTCTATACTGTATACTGCACAACCTCTGCCCGGGCCTCTGCACTCTTTTCCACAATCTGTGCAGACATTCTGGGGACTCAGTTGCGTGAGGGCCAGCAAAGGGTGGCATCTCACAGCCTGGTCCCCATCTTTGCCCAGGCAGATCTGTTCTTAGCTGCCAAACTTCTGAGCTTCCTGGGACCATGATAAAGTTCTAGAGACTATAGGCCATGGGGATCATGCTGAAGGATAGAGATAGGGAAGCTCCTTCTCCTCCCTGCCTTGAAGGGGGTGGGGAGGCAGCTCCTCTCTTGGAGACCTGTTAGCAAGTCGGGCCCATAACAAAGGGTCCAGGGGAGGGCAAAATCCCTATCTCTGACTTTGAGGCTGAGGAGGGGTCTTCGAGGGCTCTGAGGAGGTAAACAGGCCTCCGGCTGGGTGGAGAGGAGGGAAAGGGCATGAGGGGAAGATAGGTCAGTTGCCATGCCACCGCCGAGGGGCCTTTATTGGATGTTGAGGGCTCGTATAGGCAGGTAGGTAGAAGCTAGAGGTTGTGGCACACCTTCTCAGGGTGTAGTGGTGCCCGGATGTCCAGTTTGTGGGTCTTGCTGTCCTTGTCGATGATCTCCAGCCGCAGCTTGGGTGGGCGCTTCTCAGCCTGCGGGGAGGGCAGCTCGGGGCTCTTGAGCAGCTGTTTGTCTGAGTCCTCCACGGTGATGCGCAGAGTGCAGCCCCCCGGCAGCAGGTCCTGTTCATAGGCAGCTGCCAGCTGGTTCACCACACGGCGCTCGACCTGTAGGTGATAGGAGGGGTCAGCACTACTAGGGCCGTGGCCTGTAGCCCAGGCTCTCTCGCTTACTACTGCTAGGGCGAGTAAGAAACCTCTGAGTCTCAGCTTCCCCCTCCGCAAACTGGGGCTAACAACACACAGCTTGTAGGACTAGGCTAAAGACTCAATGACATCAGTTTCTGAGGTTCCCAACTTAGTTCCTCACTCCTGGCTATGGTTCATACTTGCTTATCCTCCAGGACCAGGGTTTTACTTGATTATCTTCTGGTTTGGGTTCTAAAGGGGCATCTGCTCTGGGTACAGACTATTCCAGGCTGGGAGCCCAGGGTGGCACAGGGGCACTGGGGAGGGAGGTACAGAGGTATCTTACTTCTCTCAGGCTCCTGTGCTCACCTCATGCTTGATGGAGCGGGCGCCATAGTGCACATTGTAGCCGTCGACCAACACGTCTGCCACCTCGCGGTCCCAGAGCAGTGTGATGTTGTGCCTTTGCTTAGCCTGAGATAGGTCAGATAGGAGCATACCCGCATGTGGCCCAGTGCTTTCCATCTCTCACCACTCTGGCCTGAGACTGAGTAACTGTATGCCCCTTAGCCCACACCACTGTGCTCCATGCCTCTAGGATGTTGGCTTCCAACCCAGTGTTCCCTGATTTTCACTGGGCAGATGACCCAACCCCACCCGTGGGCAGTTCCTGCTCTTACTCTCTTGGCCCAGAAGTTCAATTCCTTGTTGACAAGTTGGATGAGCTCCGAGTGGCAGAACGGGAGGAAGTAGACAATCTCGTTGATTCTTCCTAGAAACTCATCCCTCCGGAAGTGAGCCTGCAAGGCCAGGTTAGGGAGGGTGAGCTCTGTGACCCAGAAGGGGCAAGGGGAATTACTGGAGCTCAGTGGCTAAGACTGAAGATGGCTAAGGGGATCTTCCCACCACAGACTCCAGCATAAAGAATAAAGACCTCTTACTTTCAGGATGGGGCGTATCACATTCTCCTTGAAGTTCTTTGAGATGGTTATCTTGTCATTAATCTGGACATCCCCTGTGGAAAAAGAATCATAAACTGTCTACTCCCCATACCTAGGAAGCTCTCGGAACTGTGCCTGCCTCTTGCCCCCATTCATGACTAGAGCTCTGGTCCTGCCCCTGATAGTGTGTGCAATCCTGGTCAGGGTCTCAGGCTCTTTAGGCATCGGCCTGGTCTTCACTTGAAAGAGAGGACTGAACTGGGCACTTCCAGTTCTATGTGTTACAAATACAAAACCTAGAATTCCTTAGTGTAGGAGTTGTGTGAGGGAGGGACGGAGGGGGACAAGAGTCAGGACCAAGACTTGAGTTCTGACTTGGAGGAGAGGCTGGAAGGTTGCAAACAGAAAGGTGATAGATGTGGCCTCCTGCCTGATCTCATCCTTGCCCCTAGTAGATGTGCTGGTGGTCTGGGCACTTGCCCAGCTGCCCAGATGACTCAGGCAGTGCGCCATACCAAGGTTTTCGGCGATACGGTTACGGCTCATCTCCAAAGCTTCCTGTCTCAGCTGCAGCGCGTGCTGTGCGATCTCGTCGCTGGCCACATTGGAGGTCATGATGAAGATGGCGTCCTTGCAGTCGATGGTCTTCCCTTTTCCATCTGTCAGCCGGCCCTAGGAAAGAACAGTGACTACACAGTCAGGAAGTGCTAAGGCTGGGCACCTCTTCCAGGAGGTCTCTCCAGAACCCCCAGCTGCTCACTCTTGCTGGTTCTCACTGCCCTAGGCTGCAACCATTCCACCTGTTGAAAGTGTCTCCGATCAAAACTGAAGATCTCTGTCCTCCATCAGGGCCTCTGATTTATCTCTGGCACCCCAAAAGTTAGCTGGATTACACATGAATCCATCCAATATACTTTCTTGGAGGCCTATTCTGGGCCAGGCTCTATGTTGGGGCACTGATTCTTCTTCTTCTTTTTTTTTTTTTAAAGATTTTATTTATTTGACAGAGAGACACACACAGCTAGAGAGGGAACACAAGCAGGGGGAATGAGCGAGGGAGAAGTAGGCCTCTCACCAAGCAGGATCATGACCTGAGCTGAGTCACCCAGGCGCCCCTGGGCACTGCTTCTTGTTAAAAAAAAAAAAAAAAAAAAAAAAAAAAAAAAAAAAAAAAAAAAAAAAAAAAAAAAAAAAAAAAAGACACTCAAGAAACCAGCAATGACAATTCAGTGAATCAAGTGTTACAGGGGGAATTCAGAGAAGGGTATTTTATGTGGCCATTGTGAAGACTAATATGGTCATGTTGGTTAAAAATCCTTAGCCAAGCTGTGCATATGTTCTGAACTGTTATTACAACAGCAGACATGTAATACATATAATACATATTTGTTGTATCAAAATGAATGAGATGAACTGAAACAGGTATAATCTCTGCAATGTAAAGCCATCCTTTTGCCTGACAGAGAAGGAGAGAAAATAAGGCTCCTCCTTTAACCATGTGGGAAGAGTCCTTGAAATCTTCAGACTTTCTAGAAAGCACACAGATGAAAGAAAGCATCTATACTGGAGACAGACGCACCAAGGAAGAGAAAAGGAGCAACAGCAGAGAGAAGAGACCGCATGAGAGAAGTATAGCTGTCTGGGGTCACAGAGTTCAAGGGCAAGAAGCTCTCACCGACTCAGCAAACAACAAGGCTGTATCACTGTACAACAGTACTTTAGAGTCATTTATGATGAAAACAATGGTTGGGGCCTCACTGAGCAGAACTGCCGGAGTAACAATAATGGACATGGACGGGGCACTTCTTCTCCCTTAGGCACCATGCTCCAGGTTCTCTGTGCCCTACTATATTCCTCCCACCAAGCACAGCTTCTGCCAGACCAGACAGCATGGCCCTGGGGACACATCATTGATCCCAACCCGTCGGCTCCTGCCCGCCCTGGCCTCAGCTGGTAGCTAGTCCTTGAGCATTTCCCTTTCCCTGGTGATATGGACCTGACTCAGGCTCAGACCTTGCTTCTAACGCCAAAGCAATGGCAGACAAGCCCTGGCCCCCAGAGGCAAAAGACAAAGGGCTGTGCATTAACTCAGTACCCACTTCACACCGGGCATGGCATCTGGTGCTTTTTAGCCTTGCTTTATACTGTCCCTTGGCACAGGCTTCTTTGATTTATTTGTTTATTTTGAGAGAGAGCATGTGAGCAGGCGGAGGGGCAGAGGGAGAGGGAGAGAAATCCTCAAGCAGACTCCGTGCTGAGAGCAGAGCCCAACATGGGGGCTCCACAGGGGCTTAATCTCAAGACCTTGAGATCATGACCTGAGCTGAAATCAAGAGTCACTTAACTGACTGAGCCACCAGGCCTCCCTTAGGCCTCTTAGAAAGTGTTAGTTCCAAAGGGATCAATTCAAAGGGATCTTGAGGTCCAGGTCCTGATTACTGTCCCTGCCTTGGGGTAGGGGAAAGGGAAGGCAAAGGTGCAAATATATGTTCTTGAGCTTTTGCCACTGGCTTCCCTGTGAGTAACAGATCAACAGAATCTACTGAGGACAATTCTAGTTCTAGGAACCTGGTCTCTGTATGTGTGTGTGCGTGTGTGTGTGATGTGTCCAAATGTATGCATAGGACACTTGGCGGAGCCCAGTCCACATGCTGCTGTACTGGCCAGAACAGTCATCAGCAGCAATTCCATTCCAGGATCAAAGCCCTGCTTTTTTTTAATGGGGCATGGGATGGGTCCCAGGTGGGTGAGGGGAGCAGACACAGTGTATGACTGACCTGAAGGGTGACTTTCACAGTGTTCGTCTCCTCCTCCTCCTCAGAGTCCTTGGCAGTAAGGACTGAAAAGAGTCCTCTCTGAAGAGGGAGCTGTCACTATCCCACCCCCAGCAATGACTGGGTGTGAATGCTACCGCAGGGTTATAGGGGCTGCTTTCCCACTGCTTCTGTCCTTGAGGGAGAAGCAGAGGCAGGCTCTGCAGGGTCAGTGTCCTCCTGAGACTTCTGCCCTGCCCAGCAGGCTCTGGGGTCATTAGTTCCACTTGGTGTTTTATTGAGAGCATTAGTGCTCCTGACCAGACTTGGGAGAACTGAGCTGGGTGGGAAGGGGGGGCTTCCTTCATGCCCCCAGACTGGATCAGGTGCCCTTACAACTCCTAGTACTTGCCACTTATTCTCGTGCAGCACGTACCACAGTGGGCTGAAGTGCTTTTTGCTGCTGGTCTTCCCAACTCATTCATGAACACTGAGGCAGAGACTGTCTATTGTGTGTCCTCTCTGCTCCGCACTGAACCACATTCCCTCTCTGACTTTCCTGATAGGTCACAAGGCTCTGTATTAGCCTTCTCTTCTTCTCTGTATACCATACATCCCCTAGCTGAGAGAACTCATCTTTTCTTGTGGCTTCTCTTCCCCTATCTGTGCTGACACATTCCTCAATCTCTGCTTCCAGTCCAGATTTGTGCTACACTCTAGCTTTCTCCAAGTGATGGCTGGCCTCTTGGACACCTCTACCTGGTCATCTCTCAGGCTTCTCATTTTTAGTGATTTCAAACCTCAGCTCCTCATCTTCCTTGCCAATCTGCTGCTTGTCCTCCTGGGCTCCCTGCCTCAGCTGAAGGCAGCAGCAGCCATCTAGTCACCCAGGCCAGAAGTCCTGTAGCCGACCACAAGTCCTGTAGCCGACCACCCCTGGCCCATCTCACATTCCCCTCACATTCAACCCCTGAGTCCTGCACAGTCGGCCTTCTGGGAGTTCTGGCCAGCCCGTAGCCCTTTTAAGAGCCCTTTAAGAGCATCCACATCTAGCCTGGATACTTCATAGGATCTTTTATAAAGTGAGAATGTGGATCCCATAGGATCTTTTATAAAATGAGAATGTGGATGCCATAGGATCTTTTATTCTCACTTTATACAAGATCCCATAGGATGGGAGAATGTGGCCATGTTTCTTTCTTGCTCAAAGTCTTGAAAGGCTCCTTATGATCTAACAAGTAAACCCACACTCCTTTGCCTGGGATCATAATTGGTCCCTGCCAACTTTACCCACTCACCTGTGTTGTTCTGCTCTCACTTCTGTTTTGCAGTCAAGCACTGCTAAGCAGCTAGAGTTCCCTGGACAGACCAGATGCTTCATGCCCCTGTGCTTTTGCATAGTAGGTGTCTGTTGCCAGCCCTTCTCCACTCTGTTCACTTAGAACCTCTTGAGTTATCCTGGGAAGGTATGCTGAATTACTGTTGAATTAAGTCACTCAGCAGAGCATCTCCCTTGACTGTGGGCTCTGGGAGTGGCTGGAGTGAGTAAGACAAGGTCCCTGTCCACAAGAAGCCCATTAAGCATAAATCTAAGTAATCCTGGATGGCAGCTTTGGTCAATGGCACCAAGGGCATAAACTTCAGAAAGGCAGTAGGCTGGCAGAGGCTGTAGGAAGGAATTACTATCAACTCCCAGAAGGCAGTCAGTGGAGTGACAGCAGCAGGGAAGGGGCAGGCAGGGCTCACATATGGAGGTGGTAACAACGTGGAGGTGGCACTTGTTATATCTCAGTCAGTAGCTGCCTTCCCCCTTCCTGGGCCAAGAAGGTCATCAGAGGTACCTCGCAGAGGTGTCAGAAGCTGCTGTGCCCATGCTCTCCGAGCCCGGCCTGCCCTTCCTGTGAAGGCTTCCCTGCAGACCTACCTCCCTCTTCCGGTCCTAGCCGTGTGGTAGTTATTACTGAAGCTGCAGGCTCTGAACTGGACCGCCTAGGCTCCCATCTGGACTCCCTCTTCCCAGCTGCATGCCCACAGGCCAATCACTGCTCTCACTTTACTTCAGTCATTACAGAGGCAGTAATAATGACCACCTTCATAGGGATGGTGGGAGGGTTCAATGAATTGATGTAAGTAAATGTTTTAGAACAGTGTCTGGCACATAAAAGTCAAAAATATCAACTATTATCATGTCTCCTTTCCATCCATCTACAAGGCAGGGAGCTCCCAGAGAGCAGAACTGGGTCTGGTCCATAGCTGTGTACTTGAATCCCATCAAGAGACTGGAATGAGGTGGGAGGTCTCAGAGCGCAGGTATGGGTAACTAAATACGTAACCTTGGAAGGACCTGCCTTCATTCCTCAGTGGCTGGTCTGGGGATAGGGAAAAGCTGGGGAGCTAGGAAGACAGCAGGAAAATCAGGGCAGGAACAGGGATTCTGGGCCAGGTGGAAAAGGATCTGGATCTGGGTCTTCCTGGCTTGGCACCTTGTGTGCTTTCTGGTCCAGGAGAAGTCCCTTCCTGCACTTCACTGAGTACACTCGTGACATGGGAAGCAAAACCCCTTCCTGTTGTCCTAGGGCTATAGGGGGCTAAGCGGAAAGGTAGGTTGGACTCATTTGGACAGTATTGGCTAATATAGAAGAGAAGCCTCATGCCCAGTTCTGCAGGGCACCTAAAGGAGATCAACCCTTCCTATGTTCATAAGTCCCTTTCCTCTACTTGAGGTAAGGAGTAGTCCAGAGAGGGAGAACTGGTACTCCAGAATCAAATGTTATCTGTGGCCAAAACGTGGTTCCTTTGTACAGGAGCTCCATGCCATGGGCAAGGCATCTGTAAAAAATGAGTCTCTTCTCTGCCTGCTATTATGATAGTTAGCAATAATATCTTTAGCCTAGTACACAGAATGTGCTGAAAAAGAAGGGGGTTTTTCTCATTTAGGGCTCACCCCACCAGTAGGAGGCTGTTTAGCTTGTGACAAGCCTAGAGCTCCTTGGAAAAAAAGGGTTCCATGAGCCAGAAGGCTCTTGAAGCTTATCTTGGATTCAGCCTTCTTGTTTGTCACATGAGGCTCCTGATGCCTAGAGACTGAGCAGAGTTGGAACTAAAAATTCAGGTCTGGGGTGCCTGGGTGGCTCAGAGGGTTAATCCTTTGCCTTCGGCTCAGGTTGTGATACCAGGGTCCTGGGATTGAATCCCGCATTGGGCTCTCTGCTCGGCGGAAGCTTGCTTCCCCCTCTTTCTCTGCCTGCCTCTCTGCATATTTGTGATCTCTCGCTCTCTGTCAAATAAGTAAATAAATAAATAAATCTTTAAAAAATAATTTTCAGGTCTGTCCTGGCACCTCTGCTCTGTCTCTCTCTAAAAGGCAGCCTGGGCAGCCACAGAATTCCAATTCTTGGGTAGTGCTGGTCTGTCCTCAAGTGGCCCGTGTGGGCCCTGGTCCAGAAAGGGCGCAAAGCCACATCTGCTAGGTGACCAAATGTACACATGTGGAAGTGGAAAGTGAAGGAGGGATCAGACAGGCCTCTGGACCCTGGATTCTTACTGTTCATAGGTCCCTATGCCCCTAGATGTCCCCTACTCCATCCCAGCCCAAAGTGATCTTCACCTCATCAAACAGCTGCAGCATGATGGTGAGCACATCTGGATGGGCCTTGTCCACCTCATCGAAGAGCACCACAGCATTGGGACACTGCTTCAGCTTCTTGGTCAGCTGGCCACCCTCCTCGTGGCCGATGTAGCCTGGTGGGGACCCGATAAACTTGGCCACCTACAGGAAGGAAGGAAACGTACTGGGAAGGCCTTTCTATACCTTTAGTTTCTATATGGGCATGCACACGAAAATGGCTTCATTCATTAACACTGCCTATCATAAAAGGACTTTCTTCTGGGGTGGTAAGTATCCTGTCACGATGGGAGAGCCTACAGATCTTCTCTGGGTTTCTTTTTCAGAGCAAGTCCTATATAAAACATATCAGTGACCTTCTTGTACACGTATACCCCCAAAGGACCAATCCCAAGACTGCTGGAATTATCTCAGGTCCAAATGACAAGTCACAACAAAATACCCAGGCAGAGTCATGTTGACTCACAGGCTCTCCAAACCACACTTCAGTGAGGACTCTCATTTACCTCATGCCGCTCTTGGAACTCAGACATGTCCAGCCTGATGAAACCCTGTGTGGAGACAAGCAGGAGTCCATTTAGAGGCAGGAGGGTAGAGGGAAGGGTTAAGGAGGAGAGCATCTCAAATATCTCCTAGGCTTTCGGATCATATCAACGTAAGATCTTCTACCCCATTCTATTTTTTTGGCTCCTTGCCTCCTTTTCTGTCCACTCATCTGCACGAGTCCCTCATTTCCTACCTTAATAAACCCAAGCCATGTCCCTGGCTCTCCAAACGCTGGCTTGGAATGTCTCTTTTTAGGCTTCTAGTGGTCTGACTACCACGTCAGCCGCCCTGCATTCCCTGAGGGCATCCTGTGTGTGCTGGAGTCACAGCGGTGAACAAGTCTTGGTCTCTATCCTTGAGAAGGACCCCTCAAGTAGGGCAAGTGGACATGGACAGATCCAGGAACAGCTGGTGTGGGCCACAATGAAAAGGAAGGGTGCGACAAACAGCCAGCTGGCTCCACGGTGCCCTCAGCTTTGCAGGCCTATGTGGGTACATGCCTTCTTGTTTTAGATTCCTTTTTCTGTGTGCTAAGAAATCTCTGAATGTATTTACATTTCTTCATTTCACTCACAAGCTGTCCATAAGGCAGCCTGTAGCCCACCTCTCTCCACCACCGGGCCTGGGAGTGATCTGCTGGGAACTGGCCCTTTGGGGTGAGGTTCAACCACCATTAGCCCCAGGGAAAGGGCACGTGTGTGCATATGTAGTAGGAAGTTTGTGAATTAACACAGGCAGAGTGTTTACTCTTTTCCACAATGAATTTAGGGATTTATAGTCACAGGTGTCCTGTCCTCCACCCAAGTCAGGGTTTCCCAGGCTCCTCTCCCACCCACTGGCGCACACTTGCACCTCAGAAAGTGCACTTACTGAATACACTTCCTGAGAGCTGGGGATGACAGGGTGCCAAGACCCTAGAGGGAAGTAGCTATCTATGTTTGAAATCTAGGCCACTTTCTAGCATGCTACTGGTCAGAAATGTTATATCCCGTCACTCTGAGGTACAGGGCAGAAGAAGAGCTCTGGCAGGGGCCTGGCTTCCAGTCCCAGTTCGGCCACTGTCTCTGTGGCGTTGGGCATGCTGCCTTCTCTTTTGGAGGTGCAGTTCCTTTCTACAGAACACAGGCCCCTGTTTCCTCTCCCTGCCTCACCAAGGGCCTGACAGCACCTCCTCCAAGAGGTAGATAAGGGCTTGGACAACTATTAAGGCTACGTGGAGGTGACCGCTGCTATCAGAGAACACGGCATCAGTCAGCAAGCATTTTCAGAGGGTCCTAGGCAGCTTAGCCGAGACAAACAGGTTTGAGGAAGAATGGGAAAATAGACATGAGGAAGCTGGGAGTGCTTCCTAGAGGGAGCAGTGCACTGAAAGTGAAGAGACTGGTACCTAATGATAATAGCTGACAGTCCCTGGATGCTTACTAAGTGGTTGGCAATGTTCTAAACAAGCAATTCAGGGCTCAGAACATGTACAAGTCTATGAGATAAGTTTTATTATCATTTCTACCTTCTAGATGAGAAAACCGAGTCACAGATTAAAGTTATGTGCCCAAAGGCGCCTGGGTAGCTCAGTGGGTTAAAGCCTCTGCCTTCAGCTCAGGTCATGATCTCAGGGTCCTGGGATCGAGGCCCCCATCGGGCTCTCTGCTCAGCAGGGAGCCTGCTTCCTCTGCTCTCTCTGCCTGCCTCTCTGCCTACTTGTGATCTCTCTCTCTGTCAAATAAATAAAATCTTAAAAAAAAAAATAAAGTAATGTGGCCCAAGGTCATTCAGGTGTGACAATTTAGCTCCAAGTCTGTGCTCTTAGCCACTAAACCCTACTGCCTCACGTTTCCTGCTCTGTCAGTCAGCGCTTGGCCACCTTCATCTGTAAGTTCTCAGCTCTGTGCCTGGATGTCGAGTGTCCCAGGATACCAGAAGTATAGACTCTAATAATCACTTATGTCAAGTGATGTGGATTCTTGTCCTAGTTCTTCAACTGATTTGCTGGGTAACTCTGAATAAGTTTCAAGGCTTGATTTGCTTGGCTGGCAAACTTTTGGTTTCACATGATCTTAGCTTAGGGTTATCTAGAAGCGAGGCAAAAATGATGACAGTCATATCCAACATGTACTGGTTGTTTACTATGTGTTAACAGTGTTTAGCAGTTGACATGATCTCACTTAACCTTCATAATAATCCAGTGAGATAGGCACCATAATTGAACCCATTTTACAAATGAGATGTGAACAGAAATCCCAGCCAACTCCAGAACAGTTTAGAGTTGGGATCTAAACCCAGGCAGCGAGACTCAGCCTTGCCACAGCGCCATGCTAACAGCTGTCTTCAGGGTACCACTACACAGAGCTCCACTAAGGTTCTTTTTCAAGGATTATTAATCCTAATAATAGAAGTTAACAAAACTTCTCAAAGTTGGGAGAAAGAGCAGAGGCTAATGAGAGAAAAAAAATAAGCCAACGATCTGAAGAAGAAAGTACACAAAGGTCCAAACAAGACCTTGTGAGGCAGCCAGGTCGACAGGCATTAGTGACTTTTTACAAATGAGGCCATTAAAGATCAGAAAGCCAGAACTTAAATCCAAGGCCGAGTCCCCGACCACTGTACAGGTCACTGCGTCAGCCCTACTGCCCTGTTCCTCTCCAGCTCCGGTGACATGGCCCTTCCTGTATATCATTCCTTGGGTCCTGCTGGTGTTGGGTACAGTCCAGGACTCTCGGGCAGGTCTCACACTTGCCTGTTACATGGCCAGAAAATGTCTATGCTAAACACCAACTCTGTGTGGAGTTGGTATAAGAAGGAGTTTTACAGAGGCAGCACCTAGGATTTAAGTATTAAATGCACAGCTGGCTATACTGGGTTTCTCATGCCTCACATCTCCCTACTTGACATGGGAACAAACTGACAAGTTTACAATCTAGCTTCCTGCTGCAGCTAGGAACAATGGCATTGAAAGGAGAGCTGAGAGACTTGGATTCTGATTTTACCTCTTCCCCTCACAAGTGACACTGGATGGACGCCTATAGGCTGTAGGGTCTCCGTCTTCTCATCTGAAAAGTGGATCTAATTCAGCATCTGTTGTCTTCCTCATGGGACTGAACAAGACAGTTAATGGGGTGGTACCGTGGAAAGTATGAGGTGATGAATAAACATGAGATCAGGGCTCAGGTGCTGAATTAGTGTGCTAGACCCTGAGCTCACTGTGACTCAGTATCTCACTGCATGCTCGTGACAAATTTAGACACAGGACTGGACAGCTGCATTTTGAGGGAGAGAGCTGAAACTTGGGAGGGGTCAAGCAACCTACAGCCTAAGGCCAGTAGAAAGAAAAACTGAGCCTGTGCTGAGGAATGGCTAGCTCTAGGGCCTTGACCCCCCAGCCCACCGCCTCCGAGGGGTGATGGTGTATTGCAGGAGGGCATCCCCATGCTTTCAGGAGCCCCTGCACTGGTGTCAGTTGGCCCCTCGTTCATACGTGCTGACTGAAAATGACCTGTATCATCAGGCTCTTAGCAAGCCTGTCTCCTTTCTACACCAGCAAGTCAGCTGATGCTTTTCTTCTTCTTCCACTGTGTATGAAGACATATTAAGACAGCTTGGATAAGGAGATTATAATTTATAATTAAATATTAACCTTTCTGACAGTATTAAAATTAAACCACTCAGAATTCTTCATCCCTAATCAGGTGGTTCCTGCCCGTAACTGTATCTTCCCTAATAGTCTTGCTAGTTTATGGCTCTTTCCAGAGTGCTAATTGTTTCAATCGCTGCCAACCTGATGAATTGTCCTAAAAATGCTATTTCAGTTGCAGCATGCTAACATGCTGCTTCTTGCCTACTGCCTGTCAAGTGGGTCTGTGCTGGGCTCGGTTGAGGCAGAATATAGCTATGGGCAGAGCCAGGGAGGCTTCGGAGCCTTCAGCCAGTTACTAGGCGGAAGGGGGCTGGGGATGTGGCTCAGGAGGACACAGTCTGAGCGACCTATGTTGCTTCTGTGGCTGCCAGGCCCTCAGGGAGGAGGCAGAGGGGCAGTGAGTCTGGAAGCAGGCTGCAAAGTGGCTAGGACTCTGCTATTGGGGCAGTTTTGGCTGACAGGGGCCTGAGCAATTTCTCATTACCTCAGCTGGGGAGCCTTCCACAGAAATGAGGCAAGGGCATCTGGGGTCATGGGCAACCCAGGTGGTGGGCCGGGGTACCTTAGCCTCCACAGGGGAAGGCTGGTGGCAGAATGTTTGGCTTTAGTTGAAATGTTTCTGCAATCTCCATGGATGGCTCTGATATCTCTCTCTGTAGGAAAACACTTCCAGTCAGCCTACAAAGGCAAACTAAGTAGGCCTTGAGAGCCCAAGTCTGAATAAATATAGGGATAGGCATCTCTTGTGGCGAGTCCAAAGGCTCTGAGGTCATGGGGAAAAGGAGACTATGACTACCCACGGCTTAGGGCCTAAGAAATGTTTTAAAGCTCATATACAATGGAGAGAAACCATATGGAAGAGAAGCCATCTTCTCATTCCTACTTGTTTTCTTCTATAGGCCCCAAGACTCTCTCTAGCATGGCCCTGACGTACTAGATAGTAATATTTTTCAAAGCTGTTTCCCTCTTTAGCCTGCGTTCCTCAGGGCAGGGAGAGTGTCCTAAATGCTGAGTTATCAGGATCTATACAATACCTCGCCTAAGTAGATGCCTGAAAATGCATGGACGAATCTCACTGGGTTCTCCTAAATGCCCTAGCAGTCAGGCAGGGCAAGGATTATTTTTCCTGTTTCATAGATGAACAAACTGAGGTACAAGGAGGTTGGACAACTTGCCCAAATTCCTGGAACTGGTGGCCAATTTGGGGTCACACTGAGGCCTGTTTTCTGGGCTAGGGTCCATCTTTTTGATTCACTATTGCCAGATTCAGGGAGCCTAGAATTTTGGGGGCTAGTGGTAGTGGTGAGGTCCCTGTGGCCTGCACATCAGGCCAACATCCCAGCCCTTACCTTTTTGGCATCTTTGTGCATATATTTGGCTGTCTGCTTGGCCAGCTCTGTCTTTCCTAGTAAGAAGGAAGGGAGAGGTGTTCAGTTAGAACTAAATGACTTGTTTTCTGGAAGGAAAGAATATTAGAAATGCATGGACATTGGAAATAATATATTTTATGGATGGGCTCAGGGAGGGTCAGTGACTCTCCCAGTCACTGGAGGGAGAATTAAAGGTAGAGCTAGAATCAGAATTAAGTCTACATTGCATCTCGATTTTTCTGTGGATGGAGATTGAGACTTTTTTTCTATAGCAGCATCCTACGAGTGGGAAGTGGACTTTTATAATCCAGAGCCAACTTGTCCTTTGAAGCCCAGTGCAAACCTTGCCTCTGACAGGAGCACCCTGACTTCCTGGTCAGTGCGCTGAATCTCTTTAGACACTCATGGTCTTGCCATCTAGCCAGGCCCTGGAGCCAAAGGCCGAACAGAGGCGGGGGGGGGGGGGGGGGGGGGGGGGGGGGGGGGGAGGGGGATGTGGGAGGGGTATATAAAAAACACTTCTCCTTGGCCTCATAGCCTTTTCTTTGTAACATAAAGAAGGAATGACAATACCAAAGTGTGGCTCTGAAGGGCCAAGTTATGTTGGCCAAAACTTTGGAAGTCACTGTCTAGCAAAGGAAATCAAGTTTTACAGTATCATGGTGAGGTGGTGGTAATCTAAATCTGGGGGAGTGCTAGGTCCATGAAAATACTAAGAGGGAAAGAAGAGACAACAAATTCATGAAACTCGCCATCAGGACAATGGTGGGAGGAGGAGGTGCAGGTTGGGGCTCTGTGAGGATGGAGAGTGAGGGGGTGAGAAAGTCTCAGATAATCCAGCCCAACTGGCCAGAAAAATATCCAACCCACTTGACTGAAACCAATTTTGCGATGCATCCCACACTTTTTTGGCCACATCAGGCACTTTCTTTAGCTTCCTAGAAGGTTATGCCCCAAGCTCTACTAAATAAGGTTGGTGTGCTGGGTGGTGGAGGTGGTTCAACTGTTCCCAAAGGGCAGCTCTGGGGATGCAGAGTGGCTGGATCAGGGCTATCAGACCCCAAAGGGCCAGGCGACTTAGGCCCTGCACCAGAGCTTCCAGAGACAGGGGTATAATTCTAGCTGTTCCTAATCTAATGTGACAAGCGATCCTCTTGCTCGCTCTATAATTTGGAGGCGGTTGTTTTCAGAGCTGGAGTTGTATAGCAGTGGATTGTGTGACCCTGGCCCACAGCAGCAAGGGTTCCCCCAGCTCTCCTCCCCCACTTGCCAATCTGCTCCCAGTTACCTATTCCAGATGATCCCAAAAAGAGGAAGACCAGAGGGTGTTCTTCGTCGTACCAGCCATTCTCCTTCCTCCGGATCGCTAGGGCCAAACACATAAGACAGAGGTGGGGGGGGGGGGAACGGGACAGGGAGAGAGGCAGATAAATCAATGACACAAAAGGCAGGATAATTATCACTAAGTATACAATATGTTTTACTGCTCTGCGCCCACTCAAAGTCCTCACTACCATTAGTGCTGCCTAATCTGATTAGCTGGCAAGGCCCCTAGAGACACCTAATCAGGTTAGCATGGATTTGGAAAGCTGCCCAGAGCAGATTTCGGATAAAGTTTTCCAGGATGAGCACTCAGTGTTGCCAGGGAAACTGAAAGGCGGGTGGATGTTGAATGGAGGGGTAGGGGGCTGGTGAAGAAGAATTCAAGAGGAACTTTAGCTCTTAGATGGTTGGTTACCCATCTACTCACGACTGGTGGGAGACTGAGTCTGCCTCCTATACAAATGGAAGAGATAGAAGCCCACGACAGGCCCTGAGGGATCTGGGGTGTGAGCTCTGGGCTCTTTCCCATTTGGGGAAACCAAGATCTAGGCCATTGTCTGCAAGTATAGCCAACCGTTCTTTCTGGAATCCAGTCAAGGGTAGTATGGATCTCAGGGCACAGACGCGTGAGCCAATGAGTTAGCACTGCCACCAACCATGGCCTCCAGTGAGGAGCAGCGGTGGGGGAGTGGGATAGATATGTACTAGGTTCCCGGGGAGTTCAGCTCTGCTCGAGTGAGACCTGACCGCTACTCTTCAGTAGGAAGTCATAATCAAGGGCTGAGCACTCAAGGTGAGGAAATTAAGTGCCTAACTACAGAGTGGGAGAATTAGGCTCATAGGCATCACTCAAGCAGAAGAGCAGGGGGAGAATGAGGCAGAACCACTAGAAGAAGAACCTTTTTTTTTTCTTTTCAAGATTTTATTTATTTGACAGAGAGGAACACAGCTAGAGAGGGAACACAAGCAGGGAGAGTGAGAAAGGGGAGAAGCGGGCTTCCCACTGAGAAGGGAACCTGATGCGGGGCTCAATCCTGGGACTTCAGGATCATGACCTGAGCTGAAGGCAGACGCTTAGCGACTGAGCCACCCAGGCGCCCCTAGAAGAAGAACCACTTATTGAACATGCTGTCTGCTGGGCACAGCTGGAAAAATTGTCAACATTTTTTTATAACTCAAGACCCATACAACCACCCTGAAAGGAAAAGTATTATTCTCAATTTTATTACACTAAACAGGAAACTGAGGCAAGAAATAAAGAGACTTGTCCAAGTCAAATAACTAGTAGATTACTAGTTGACTGGCAGGGATGGTAAAGTCTCTCCTCTCTCTAAACATTTCTTCTTTTTGCTCACTGAGGGTTGCTTTAAACATTAATGGGAACATGGCAATTAGAGGCGGGAAGGGGATAGAGCAATGTGTAGTGTCAGGGTTGGTCTACAGATAGCACCGCATGTATGGTCTGGTTCTCAAGAGTGTCAGGGGGAGTTTAACAAAGGGATATATGTCTGAAGACAAGTCCTGGAAAACAAGTCAACTGAGAAACAGTGGATGGTCTTGGGGGAAAGTATTGGCCAGTCCTGAGGTACACAGATCCTAAGTGCTATATGTATGTGTGCTACAATCTGTATGGCTGGGTTCCAGAGAAGTAGCTGCAGAGGTCAGGGCTTTCTGGAAGACACGGGACTGATGAGGGATCGTGGAGGCAGGGAAGGATCTGGAGGGGCAGAGGCGGCCAGCATGACACAGATGGAGAGATAGGAATGAACATGAGTAATTGTGGGTGGGGGCATATTATGGTCTCAAATACCTGCCTTTGCAGCTTTTCTTACCTCAAACTCAAATTATGCTACCTAAAGATCTTTCTAGTTCTGGCCTCGGTAGAAACAGATGGAAGTGCAACCTCTTAGGACACACCCCCTGAGAATCTTCAGAGGGGCCTGAGAAAACACTCAAGTCCAGCCTCTCCCTTAGGCAAGTTCCATCATCTCTAAACTAGCTGACCTAGCCCTATGGAAGGCTTGGCTCTCAGAAGAACCCACCAGCCTCACAGGTACCTGAAGGCTGGGATGATGAGGGGTAGTCCAACCCTGGCAGACATGGGAGTCCCCAGTGCCCCGAGAGAAACAAGAACCCATGGGTGGGGTTTTGGGGGAGGCAAGAGGTATAAATGGCAACGACAAGACTTCCCGTGGACAAAATGTGTAGACGTGTGTTGGGGCAGGGGTGAGAGATGCGTCATCTGAAAGGAGTCACATTCTTCCAAAAGCTGGGTGAACTGAGAAAGTAAGTTGGAAAGAAGGTGAGTATGAACTGGGTTCAGGCTTCATGGGGTATTTGGGGGAGGCAGAAGTACCTAGGCATCACCCAAACAGGTGGCCTGGGGGAAGTGGGATTCCCCAGATGTCAGGTACCTGAGGTTCTGATCTTGATTTCTCTTTCAGGAAAGCTTCCCAGCTACTGTGAGCTGCACACTGCTGGGCTATGCAGTTCAAAAACACCATGGAGAAGGTGGAATTGGATTATGCCTGGGGCCATCTTCCCCCTTCTTTTCTAATAATGCACCTGGGAGAGAGCTCTTTATAATGCCAGGCAGACTCCACCGCACAGCTGTCCCTGGCCAATTCTGCCAGACCCGGGGCATGAGTCTGGGGTGGGTTTGATCTGGCCCCCTGTGAAACAGGCGAAATGCCAACCATTAAACAATTACAACTCTGGATATTTCTAATAATATCTGAAGAGAAAAACGACCAAGCAGATGGAGTCCGACAGAATGAAAAATGGAAGCAGCTAGGAAAGACTGAGGAAGGCAGGCCCCCAGGGTATGTGGCTGGCAGGGTGGCTGATGACCACGGCTGGGAGCCCTGAGGGTTCTGTCAGGCTGGGGCCAAGACCCTGATGGGCTGTTGGAGACGTCGTCATAGGTGCTGATGTTCTTACTGTGGAAAAGCAAATGCAGCAACTTACTCTGCTAGCACTTTTTAGTCTATCAGAAACTTCCACAGATACAACTTCATTCGAGCCTCATTATGAATCTACAAAGCAGGCAGGGCAGGGAATTTGATTCCTATTTTATTTTATTTTATTTTATATATTTTTTTATTTTATATTTTTATTTTATTTTATATTTTTATTTTATTTTATATTTTTATTTTATTTATTTTATTTTATTTTATTTTATTTAATTTATTTTTTTAGTAATCTCAATACCCAACATGGGGATCGAACTCACAACTCTGAGATCAAGAGCTATACGCTCTTCTGATTCAGCCAGCCAGGCGTCCCTTGATTCCCTTCTTATAGAGGAGGAAATATGTGCAGAGAAAGTTAGGTAATCTGCTCAAGGTCACACAGGTAAATAAATGAAAGCCCTGGGCTTTACCCACAGCACTGGCTAATTCTCGAGCCTGAACTTGTGCTTCAGGAGTTTAATAAAAAGAGTCAGCCCTCCTGGCTACAGCACCACCTCATACTCTAGCCTCACCCAGAAAACCGGTCTTTCTGTAGCCTTCCAGTCTGGCTCATTCAGTCTCTGATACATGGCCTCAAGAGCCCCTGTCCTCCGACTGTCTCCTAACGATGACTCTCTGGGCTCAAGATGGTGTCAGGGTTCCCTGACCAGGCATCTCTGCCCCTTCCTTGGTCAGTCCCATCTCTGCAACTCCCACAGGCCCAGCTGCCTCTCCACAGGCTGGCCCAGCACCAGTGCCTCCTTGCTGTGTTCTTCCCCTTAGCAGAACACCTTTTCCTGGCTGTGCCCACCACTACCAGACCATCTTCAAACTCATGGACAGCAATCTTTTTGACTAACTCCACAACCCCACCTCTACTCCATTAAGTCCTGGGGTCTGGGGTTGCCTGGGTGGCTCAGTCGGTTGAGCAGCTGCCTCGGCTTGGGTCTTAATCTCAGGGTCCTGGGATCGAGCCCTGTGTCAGGCTCCCTGCTTGGTGGGGTTCTGTTCCTCATCTGGCTTGTACTCACTCTATTTCTCTCTCTAAATGAATGAATAAAATCTTAAAAACAAAAACAAAAACCCCCTGGGGTCTGTATTCTCTGGTCTGCTTCATCTACGGAGCAGGAGTTACAGGATCTACTGTGGAGTCCTGGCTCTGCCACTTTCCGGCTGACTGACCTTGAATAAAACATTTATTCCTATAGAGCCTTGGTTTCTTCAGCTATAAAATGGGAAGGGTCAGATACCTGGTGAGGTAGCCCCACATGCAGACAAAATGAATTCAGAGTTCTGAAGGCACTCTGTACGAGCAGGATCATCAGAAAAGTACAAGCCATAGGACTCCCAGTAACAGCAGCAGCTGGAGCGGTATGGGACAGATAACTCTTTCATCCTCTTGTTAGTCCTGAGCAGTAGCTACTAGCTCCATTTTACAGAGAAGACTGGGGCTCAGTGAGGGGCAGTGCAAGGGGTTTCATCCACCTGTACCTTTGTGTCTTGGAGGATGGTGTGCCCAGGCTGTGTAATCTATGGGAACAGGTGCTAGGAGCTTCATTTCCTGAGGGATCCTTGGGACCTAGCCATAATGCTTGCTAACGAAATCAATTAATTGTTGGTCTTTCTGGAATCACAAGGAGGAAACAACAGATACTTCGATTTCCATTTTACAGAGAGGAAGAGTGAGGCCTGGACCCGAGTCATGTAATGCTCCCAGGGGTCACCATGACCCGTGGTGAAGAGGGCTTCCTCTCTCTTCTTAACCCCTCTCCAGGGAGCCTTCTCCATCTGTGCAGCAAACAATCTCTGAGCCAGGTGCTGCGCTACTGTAAGGTCTGTGCCGTTTACTTGAGAGCTGCTGTGCAAATGGTGGCTTCCAAATGGGATGGGAGCCTGGGAGAGGTGTGAGAAGAGCCATTCGTGTCCGCCTGACATCCACGCCAGGATGAGGAGGGGGCACTGCCATGGCAATATGGGTGTGATGGGACATTCCAGACAGAAAAACGCATCGTGTGCAAAAAAAAGCAAGAGGAGACACCTGCCTCCTCCTCCCACGCCAGGCCTTTGCCTCTGTCCAGCTCCAGGTTCTGAGGCCATCTGCGTGGGCTGACTCCTCCTTCCTGAGAAGTTCTAGTGATCTAGTGTGGGAGGTATTTTTTAGCTTAATCTGGAACATGTTTGTCCCATGCTTGTGGCATTTCCTAGGGGAACCAGTCCTTCAGAGGAACTCTTGTGGCTGAGTCACCTGAACATCTTTAGCAATCTCCTGTCTATACCTCATAGGATCAGGGAACACAGCAAATGCTCACGAAGTGCTTGCTGGCAGAATGGGTATTCACTGGAGCCTCAGGTTGGGAGGATGAGAGAACAGTTCTCTTCTTAGTGTTTCTGAAGGCGACCTATTGCTACTGAGTGGTTAACATGGTTAACATATAAGAAATGCAAATAGCTTTTGCTAAATACCCCCCAACTCAGATGTGTGTGTGTGTGTGTGCACGCACACACACATGTGCACTAGGGTAGGAATCGCTGGAAGAGCACCACCCTTCTGGGGTGAGAATCTGTCAAAGAGAGGCTGAATGTCAAGATGGGCTCAGGCTTCATTCACTTGAATTTAGCAATCTTTTTACACGCCTGTGTGCCAAACCCAAGGGAAATGCTGAAAGAGAGGTAGTTCCTGACTTCTGGAGAGACATTCAAAGAGACGCCCTGTGGTAGTGCAGTCCATGGGAAGCCCCCAAAATAAGCCTTATGTCCTGGCGGAGGGCTAAGAAAGGCTTTTTGGAAAAGGCCTGGGTCTTGAGTGTCTCCACAGGCCAGGGAAAGGGCAGGGTGGTCTGGACAGAGAACATCTGAAGTGGTACAGGGTGGAGGTGGGACTGCAAGCAGTTTTCTGAATTAATCACAACCATGCCATGACTCAGGATGGCCCGGATGTATTTCTCAGCTCAGAAACAGGACTCTACGGGGGTGGTGGTGTGGAAAGGTGCAGGGCTTGGGTAATTACAATTTTAGATGGTCAAAAAGGGAAGTAAAGCACAAGTTAGCCCACTGTGTGCCACACGACTGATGCTGGGATTCTGAATTCAGGCCAGACCCCAGTACAAAGATTAGTTGTGATGGCAGAGCTTTCCTGAGGGAATTCATGGGCTTGAGGGTCAAGTGGGAGCAGGTGCAATGAGTGTTGGTGATAAGCCCCTGGTTGGAGGGAATTTCAGGGAATCTTCCAGGTGTGCAGGCTAACCCAGAGTGGGACTGGGGAATGGCCTGCCCACCTGAGGGTCAAAGGTCAAGCAGTGTACGTGTTGTGATTAACTATTTCAATACACTAATGTTCCTAGTATGCTTGTGAGCTACTAGAGGGCAGACTTATAGCTTCTCTTCTTTCCTCAGAGCAGAGATGGACAAGAGGCCCAACCAAATTACTTCAACAAACTGCACTACACATCTACTTCATGCAGAGTGCTGTGCCAGGAAGTGGAAAAACAAAAAATGACTCAGTCATGGTCTTTGCTCTCAGGAGTCTACAATTTGTTGCTCCTGAACTGAGTTAGGCTAAGTAAAAACCAGCTTGAGTATGAGAGATGGACAGGGCAGGGCTGGGGTTGGGAAAGGGCCAGAAGAAAAGGAATTCCAAGGACAGAGGGTAGCAGGGCAGTGTCAAACGCAAGCAGATCAAGCCAGCATGTACATGGAAGCGGAAGTGGCCAGCTGCACACTCGCTGGGGGGGCGGGGGGGTAGAGGTGGCAGCAACATGGGTGGGCCTTGTATACTGGGCCACGGCAGCAAGAGCCAAAGATTTTAAACAGGGGAATTTTCACATGTTACAAAGCTCACTCCAGGGGTGCCTGCTTGGCTCAGTCGTTAAGCATCTGCCTTCGGCTCAGGTCATGATCCTGGAGTCTCGGGATCGAGCCCCGCATCGGACTCCCTGCTTGTCAGGAAGCCTGGCTCTCCCTCTCTCACTCCCCTGCTTGTGTTCCCTCTCTAGCTGTGTTTCTCTCTGTCAAGTGAATAAATAAAACCTTAAAAAAAAAAAAATCAAAGCTCACTCCAGTGAGGAGTGATTATAGGGGGAAGAAAGGAGGCAGGGAGACCAGGGAGGAGGCCACTACATGGTTCAAATGGGAGATCCTGAAGTCCTGAGCAAGGGCAGAGGTATTAGGAAAGGAGGAGAAAGGCCAAGTTTGAGACACATTTAAGAGGCAGAATGCTAGACCCTGATATGAGGGAGAGGGAAGAGCCAAGAAATTGTCTAAATTCTTATTTAGGAACCAGTGAATGACAATGCCTTTATTGAGATAGGAGCAGGAGGTAGGCAAGTCAGAAGAAGGAGGTGGAGTCTAGCCCTGAATGTGCTAACTAGATAGCTGGTTGCTTTTTCTGAGGAGAATGGTGGGACACAGAGGCTTTGAGCTCCCAGGCATCCTCCCCATCCCATGACTAAGAGTAGCTCTGGATTCTGGAAGGAGAGTCTCACTTTCAATGCCAAGGCTCTGGCTTGTGGTATGTAGGCTGGCCTTGCTTTGGCTCCAGTGACCCTAGAAGACCAGAGAGGCCATGGGGCCTAAGCTAAGGGGTTGGTGCTTTATCTCCTCCATTTGTAAGGCGGTAACTGTGCGCCAGTCTTGCTAGAAGCCCTGCAGCTGGGGATCACACTGATAAATTCACTGTATTACTTTGCACAAATCAATATCCCAGCACTTACCAGGGGTTGATGTGACCGAAATTGGTTTCAGCCAATTCGTGTGGGTAATAAATGGCCATTTATCAAATCAATTCATTCTGCGGCACTTCTCTGGCTGCCCATCCTCATGGTACCCCTGGGGTGCCAGGCTCCACCTAGCCAGTCCCTAGCATACAGCTGATGCTAGCCTAGAGGATCCAGAAAGGACTGGCCTACCCCTCTGGATCCACCTCTTTCTCCTGAACCTGCTTCAGTCTGGAGACCCTGAGGCACTGGCTGCTGCTTGCCTACCACAGATTCTGACCCAGAGAATACCTCATGCTTCACCTGGGTTGGTAGGTGAACATTACCTGATCATTACCAGTGTGATCACCAGCCACAGGCTTCTCAGCTAGGCGGGCGTACAATTATCACCATACAAATGGAGGAGATATGCCAACCCCATAGCTCTGGCCCAAATACCTGTTTGTCTTTTCTAGGGTCATTGGAGACCCAGCAGGGTCAACCTACCTAACATAGGATAAGGCGTAGGGCCTTCCTGATCCAAGGCAGAGTCTGGGTAACAGAATGGAGCCCTGGGTAGAGGGAAACTCTCAGGGCAGATATTCCGACAGCCGCTTGGAGGTAGGCAACTGGATTGTACTCCTGCTTTGGGACAATGACAAGGAAAGACAAGGTGGGAGGTACTTCAGAGGTCGGTGCAGGATCAGAGGAAGAAGCCAGGAGACTACGGGTCAGTACTGGCTTGAAGGAAATAACTGTGGGCCGGATCTAAAGAACATGTCCAACCCTGGATGATAAACATCCTGAGGACAGAGACTAGAAAGAACATGTGCTATATTGTGAGACAGTCGTAGATCTGGTTACCCAGCTCACAGGTGAGGAAACTGATGCTCAAAGAGGCCGAGTGAGTAGCCTGAGTTGCGTGGCTGATAGGTGGCAGACCTGCTATTGGACCTGACTTGGTCTAATTCTCTCCACTCAACGTCCTCCTCTCTGCTCCCTCCAACGTGTGGGAGCTTTACATCTAATGGGCTT
Source organism: Spilogale gracilis (assembly GCA_004023965.1). Classification (NCBI taxonomy): domain Eukaryota; kingdom Metazoa; phylum Chordata; class Mammalia; order Carnivora; family Mephitidae; genus Spilogale; species Spilogale gracilis. Next base: position 8,258 of record PITA01008298.1, on the reverse strand, counting down.
GAGAAGCCAGGGAGAGGCAAGAGGTCAGAGAGGAGCAGGCAGCCTGCTGGGAAAGGGCAGTGTAAGAAGCAGAGGGAAGACACTATGATGGCAGTGTGGACAGGAAACTCCAGCGGGAGATGCTTTCTGAGCTCTCTGCCCAGGTAATCGCTCTCCCATCGGCAACTTCTCTCTTCAATCCCCACAAGCTCCCAGGGTCTCTCCTCCCTCCACCTCAGCCACAGCCTTGGCAAAGAAGTGGGGGGTTGCCACCTGCAAGGTGGTGGCTGAGAGTGGGTGTATCCAGACACTAAAGGGCAGCCTGGAGTGGTTTGGACCCATGTCGTGGGGCCTGTGTGTTCAAAAAAGCTTTCCTCAGCTCCTCTGTGTGGCTGCAGCCTTCTGACCTCTAGCTGGAGAGGCAGCTCTGGTCCGTGGACTCCTTTTATCTGCTGCTGAGGTCAGGCCCCTGATGAGGGGTTCATAACCACCACAGGAGTCTCACTGGTGTGTGAGGAGGACGGAGATCAGGCTGGGCTCGCTGGGGTGGCTGCCTTCATTTTTCAATTACTACTCTAATTGGTAGTCCTAGGGCTGAAATGCCGCTCCAGAATGTCCCAGAGGAGCACCACAGTACAGCCTGATGTCTTCTTTCGTCAGTGAGCCTCTATCAGGTGCTGTCTTTGGCAGTACTAGACCACATCCAGGGGGACCAAATGCTTGGAGGGAAGGGGTAAGCAACATGAATGGGACTGAGACATTGTAGGAAAGAGGTTTTTAAACTTGAGTTGAGCATCAGAATCATCTGCCAGGGCCTGCTAAAACAAGGGCTCTACCCACAGTTTCTATTCCACAGGTTTGGAAGGAGGCCTGAGATCTGTAATTCCAACAAGGTCCCAGAGGACACTGATGCTGCTCTTACAGAGACCAGGCTTTGAGAACCACTGCCTTGGGGGAGATCTTCTTTAAGCTGGGCATGGGTTACTCTGCCCTTGCCTTGTCTGTCGGAGGTCACCTTCAGAGAGTCATGTACCTGAGTCACAGAAGAGAGGTGAGGCCACCACCTTGAGCAGCACCCTAGTTTTATATTCTTTCTAATGGGGTCTGCATGGGCAGGAGGACAATTAGAGTAGGGGTTATACCAGAGACAAGCCTAGCTCCTAGTATGGAACATAAGAGCTTCTAGGGTCAAGAAGAAGGCACTTAAGACTTGTTCAGGATATTTTTGCCCCTAGGTTATGTGTAGAATGAAATCGAGCCAGCTGCTGACAAACTATACTGATGAGTGGCAGAGTTTCAGACTAGGAGACAAAAGACAGACATTCTAGTTTTGGCTGAGCTGCAACATTACAAGTGATGGACAAGCTCCTGTTCTCTGGGTCTCAGTCTGCCCATCTGAAAAGTAGAGGATGGGGACAGTGTACCAGATGAAGGTCAGAGTTAGAGCACAGGAAAAAGGCCTTGAGCAATTATTATAAGTGCTCTGTATCTCAGCTTCCTGGGTGGATCAGGTGGTCTGCCTTCAGCTCAGGTCATGATCTCGGAGTTCTGGGCTCAAGCTCTGTGTTGGGCTCACTGCTCAGTGGGCAGTCTGCTTCTCCCTCTCTCTCTTCCAAACAAACAAACAAATAAATATCTTTTAAAAAAAGAAAATGGGGGGGCGCCTGGGTGGCTCAGTTGGTAAAGCCACTGCCTTTGGCTCAGGTCATGATCCTGGGGACCCGGGATCGAGTCCCACATCGGGCTCCCTGCTCTGCAGGAGGCCTGCTTCTCCCTCTCTCACTCCCTCTGCTTGTGTTTCCTCTCTGGCTGTGTTTCTCTCTGTCAAATAAATAAAACCTAAAAAAAATAAAATAAAATGGAGATTTCACGGTACTAACTTCATGGGGTTGTGTTGAGCTTACCCCGATGCCTGGCACGCAGAAAGTACTCAACAAATGTGAAGTTGTAATAGCCACCTCTGCACAGCACGGTGACAGCAGGATGCACATCTCACTGCAGCAGGCCATGAGCCACCCCGCCCTTTTCTGGTGCTGGCTGGAACCCTGATACTCACCAGCACCCACTGTGGCGATGGCACTCTCCTGGCCGATGATGTGCTCCTTCAGCCGCTGCTCCAGGGGAAAGCGGCGCCGCTCCTCAGCCTCACGCTTCCGTTGCTTCTCTTGGTACTGTGGGGACAAAGGGAAGGTGGCTCAGGAGTGCCAGGCCCAACGGGATCGTTTCATTCTACACATAACCTAGGGGCAAAAAACACAGGTCTGGGGCTCCAGGGGTCCAGATGTACACTCTGGCTCCTGGCCACGGGAGGCTGCCCCAATCCTTCCCACTATCCCCTTGTCCAAGTCCTCACCTCAGATGGCCACTGCCCAGGAGTCCTGGCTCACTGGGCTAGTAAAATAAAGTACTGGAAGTAGATTAACCCTTGCCTCTGGGGTCAGACGAAAGACCTGGGTCTGAATCCTAGCTTTATCACTTACCAGATGTGCTTATTACCTGGAGCAAGTTATTTCCCCTCAGTTTTCTCATTTGTAAAGTAGGGATTAAATATAATGCTATACACAGTGAGTTGGCATGCAGTGTAAGTGCTTAACAAACAGAGGTTCTTTCCTTTCACTTATCCTGTTGAAAATATTTTTGGTTTTTACACTCTCTCTCTTTTTTAAATGTTAAATTCTATGCCCAACGTGGGGCTTGACTTCATGACCCTGAGATCAAGAGTCACACTCTCCACTGACTAAGTCAGCCAGGTGCCCCGAAAAGCTTGTTGGTTTTTAAAACAGAGCTATGAACACCTTCCACTTCAATGATACTGCATTTCAATTAAACACAATTAGTTGGCAATTACCATGTGTCTGGTCCCATGCACGCTGTGATGGAAATGGGAGGGTGGGAGGAGGAGGAGGACTGGACCTAGGGGGTTCTAGGTGCTACTGAATGCCTGGTGTGTGTCTCATCCTTGGCTTGCTGGTCCACTTTAGCAAAGGCAGAAGGAAGGAGGCCTGAGAGTGGTCACACTACAAGGGAAGAGAGGAGAGCCAGACTTGCCCGCAGGGAGCTCTAAGTTGAACAGGGAGGTGAGGCAGGGCTCATACACAAATACTTTTCAGGCAGTATCAACCATTTTCCTCCAAAGCATGCATGCCTATTTCTAGCTTGTACCTATCACTAACAAACAAAAAAGCAAACGAAAACCTCCCACTATTGAAAACAAATTTGTTGGGGCACCTAGGTGGCTCAGTTGGTTAAGTGTTCCAACTCTTGACTTCAGCTCAGTCTAATCTCAGGGTCGTGAGTTTAAGATCTGGACTCCATGTTAGTGAGGAGCCTACTTAAAAACAAAAACCAAACAAAACCCAAATTTGTTCCATGTTTGTGAATCTGTCCTCTAAATCAATTATGAGCTGCCTGAGGGCAGGCACTGTCTTTACTCAATGCACAAGTCCTGGCACAGTAAAGGCAGCTGGTGAACGTTTGCAAAATAAATTTGGTGACAGATAAGAAGAGGAGACAGTTGGGCACCTGGGTGTCTCAGTGGGTTAAGGCCTCTGCCTTTGACTCAGGTCCTGATCCCAGGGTCCTGGGATCAAGGCCCGCATTGGGCTCTCTGCTTGGCAGGGAGCCTGTTTCCTCCTCTCTCTCTGCCTGCCCCTCTGCCTACTTGTGATCTCTCTCTCTCTGTCAAATAAAAAAAAAAAAAAAAAAAAAAAGCTTAAAAAAAAAAAAGAAGAAGAAGAGGAGGAGACAATTAACAGCTAAACTGGGTGGCACGGGAGTCTGGAGAAGGGAAGGCTATGCAAAGCCTGGACATTGTGGGGAGGCTTCTTGGAATTTCTGGAGGCTTGAAGAAGCTGGACTACTAGGCTAGGCAGGAGATGTGGAATATCTGGAAGCCAGGTAGGGAGGATGAGTGTGCAGGTCTGATGATAATGTGGCTCATGGAGCCAGGCAGATGAGGGAAGGAAGCAGGCCTTGGAGTAGGACAGAAAGACCTGGATCTCCAGGAGGCCCCTTTCCCCTAAGACCCCATAACATCGGTAGCTTTCTAGAAAGAGAGCTGCCAAGGTAAGGCCCTGTCACAAAAGTTGTGGCTGTAGATTGCTCTTGCAGGCAGAGTGGATGAAAAATACCTGCTGCTTGGGCAGTGTTTTCCTGTTACGGTAGTGACCTTGACAGAAGTTAAAAAAAATAAATAGCAAACAATCCAATTTTGGCTGTTGCTATCAGTCTGTAACTGAAAGCTCCCATCAGTCCTGGGTCTCATATGGAGCAATAATTCGGCGCCAATCCCAGTGGAGCGACGCTTGCCGGTTGGAATCCAGAGTGTCACTGTGCAGCTCCCTCAGGCGCCACATACATCACCTGGCTCTGACGACTCCGCCATATATCTGCCTCCTCCTCCTCCCTGCCCACCCAGCCCCTCTCAGCACTTGGGTCCACTGGGCTGGGAGGCTCTGATGGGGAGACGCACACATACTGCCTGGTCCCACACTGGCTAGCGACCTGGCTGGCTTCGAGTCAGGCAGGCCACGAAAGCAGCTTGAAGCAATGGAAGCTGACTGCCGAGGGTTTGCTGGGTCTGCTTCCTCACTTGCCCTCAGTGATGGGTCTCAGAGTCTTTCCACCTCTGGGCCTTTGCTCATACTGCTGCCTCACCACAGAAGTCTCCTCTGTTCCCATCTACCTCTAAGTGCCCCGGTGATCTCAACTTAAAATACTGCATCGTCTAAAGATCCTGGTGTAACACTTCATGCCTGCCCTTGGCACCTCCAGAGCACTTATGCCAATGCCTGCTTGTCTCTCCTTATGCAACCACGAGGTCCTCAGTGACAAAGGCCACGTCTTATTCAGCTCCATGGCTCTATCACACAGCACAGGGCCTGGCTCCCAGAAGGAGTCAGTGCATGCTGCCACCTGAATGAGGTTAACTACTGGTTGTGGAACAGCTTGCTGAGTGCCAGGCACCATACAAAGGCACCGCACTTTATATACCGTGTCTCCTTTAATCCTCAGAGTTGTACCCACCATAAGTTCAGCTCTTCTTTTGGCTCACAGCAGGGCAAGTTGTATGGCAGAAATAAGCAACTTTGCTCCAGAGAGACCTGAATTCAAATCTCACCTCTCGAGGCGCCTGGGTGGCTCAGTTGGTTGAGCGACTGTCTTCGGCTCAGGTCATGATCCTGGAGTCCCGGGATCGAGTCCCACATCGGGCTCCCTGCTCGGCAGGAAGCCTGCTTCTCCCTCTCTCACTCCCCCTGCTTGTGTTCCCCCTCTGGCTGTGTTTCTCTCTGTCAAGTAAATAAATAAAATCTTAAAAAAAAAATTCTCACCTCTCCATTCACTGGCAAGCTGACCTTGGGAAAGTTAATTCACCTCCTGGAATTTTCATCTCCTCATCTCTAACATGGAGACAGTAACTCACACCACCTTGCAGGATCCTGGTGGGATGCTGGTGAGGATTAGGTGAGATAAGTTATGCAAAAAAACGTGGCAGAGTCTCTGGCACACAGCAAATGTACAGGCAGAAGTGGGGGTGGAGGGACTCAAGTGGAGAGCACAGTAGCTGGCCCCTGACAGGACTCTGGTCAATGTTATTTCTCTTCTCCATCACTGCATTTTGACAACTATTATCTAACCCAGTGCTTTTTTGGGTTCCAGGAGGCGGCACTGGAACCTCTTTTTTTTTCTTTTTAAAGATTTTATTTATTTATTTGATATAGAGAAACACAGCTAGAGAGGGAACACAAATAGAGGGAGTGAGAGAGGGAGAAGCAGGCTTCCCACTGAGCAGGGAGCCCAATGTGGGGCTCGATCCCAGGACTCTGGGATCATGACCTGAGTCGAAGGCAGACGCTTAACAACTGAGCCACCCAGGTGCCCCGGCACTGGAAGCCTTTTAACTAATTTAAGCTGTATGGGCTTCACAGATGAAGAACTGCTCTGGCTCAAGCAGAATCCAAGCGCCTAGTCCACTTAGATGCCCCCACTACCCCTGAAATGACTCCTTCCTCAAGAAGCCTAGGTCTGAGAGTACCATCTCAATACCAGCTGGGTTCTGGGGGTACCTCCACTGCACAAGGCAGCTCATCCCTGCCTGTCAGTTTTCCTTAATGTGGTAGAGAATTCTGCCTCTAGGTGCTTTCCATGCTTTGATCTGTGGGACCTCTTAGCACATATCTTTTACCTTTGTCACAGGCAAACATGACTTTTCTTGCCACCCTGTCGGTTTGGGTATAAATAGTGTAGTCTCCCTACGTCTTCCCCAAGGAAACATTTTTATCTTCTATAACTCTTCATTGTCATGATTTTAGGTGGTTTTAATATTCCTGCTATTTTCTTGGGCAAGAAGAAAGGGTCCTTGACTTCTATGGGGGTGAGTATGGGGGAAAGGTTATACTGTGGTCTGTGATCTGGCTGATTTCTTTCTTTCTTTTTAGATTTAGTTTATTTATTTGAGAGAGACAGAGAGAGGTATCATGAGCAGGGGGTAAGGGTAGAGGGAGAAGCAGACTCTCCATTGAGTAGGGAGCCCGATTTAAAACTTGATCCCAAAGATCCTGGGATCATGACTTGAGCTGAAGGCAGGTGCTTATTAACTGACTGAGCCACCCAAGCACCCTCGTTTTTTTTTTAAAGATTTATTTACTTATTTTAGGTGGGGGGTGGGGAACACATGAGCAGAGGGAGGGGTAGAGGGAGAGGGAAAGCAGATATTCCACTGAACATGGAGCCTGACTGGGCCCCACCATGCATCCTCAAGATCATGACCTGAGCTGCAATCAAGAGTCAGATGTCCAACAAACAGCCACCCCGGCATCCCTGGCTGGTTTCTTAGGAGCTTTCTAGATGGTCCCGAGAAAAAACCAACCTATGGCCTAAATCTAGGCACATCTTGATTCTCCCCCTACCTGGTACCCTAAATATCTATTCAGAAAAACTTCCAAAAACGGATCAGGTTTTTTGATAAAAATGTGTAGGATGCTGGGATTAAACCAGGTTAAAGTTTACTGCTTTATGCTCTTTTCCTACTTAGCACAGAGTGTGTATTTTTAAAAAATGTGTTGAATGAATCGCTTCTTAAAGTATTTGCTAGGAGCCTAGGCTTGTGAAAAGCTAGCTAATGGAAGAACCTAAAAAAGGAAAATATTTGGTCTGTATATATTCTGTTTGGGGGAGGAGAGAAAGATGGGAGAAGGTACTTGGTAAGGGCTCCATTAATGTAGGCTACTAGTGTTCCTGGCTTTTTGAGGAGATGGAAGCCTATAGAAACTAAGGTCAAGGCTCTGCTCTGACAGGGTTGCAAGAGAGGGGAAGATAGGGCAGGCGACCCAGCCTGTAGAAGCAGAGGGCACTGGGCTGAGAGGCACTAGGAAGAAGCTACCCAGGAGAGCAGGAGAGCAGGAGTGGGGGAGTGATCATCTTAATAAAAGCCATATGCAATTAGCTTCAGAAGCCCTCACCTGGAGCCAGCAGCAACCAGCTCCCCATGCTGCATCTTGGCTGGATAATCATGGCCACTGGTTTCCATCATTCTTGATTTAACATGGCACCCCTCCTGGCTGTGAGTGCATTTACAGGAAAGGGCTGGGAGGCTGGGGTGAAGCCTAGCTAGGCTCTCTCAGAAGTGGGTGGCTGAGATGAGTGGTTCTTTGGGAAGGGTTAGTGACAGAAGGGGTAAGTCAGGCAACCCTATTATTGAGTATCCCTCAAGGAACTGGTCTGACAATGAAGCTGGCAGTGTGTTCACCAAAAGGGCAGCTGAAGCAGGGGTAGGAGAGGTGAGTCGGCAGAATGAGACCCTGGGTGAGGTCTCCTACATGGTAGGATGGAGGAGGGAAGAGAAGAAAGGCCAAGCTACAAGTGGCCTCTCATGGGAGGTCAGGACCACAGAGCTTACTGGCTGCTCTCAGATATACTCAGATACACCTTATCCTCCTGACTCTGACCTCAAGTCATATCACAGGGCTTCTGCCATGCTCTGAAGCTGGAATGACAGAGAGGACTTGGTAGGAAAATCACCAAAGGGACCAGGGGGCAAAAGATGAGACTGGGGTCAGGGTATGATAGAAAAAACCCTGAGTGTGGCGGGGGAGGGGAGGAGGCATCGGATGATGGTAAGAGGAGCCCAGGAGGTCCAATAAAGAAGCCTGTGGGAAAAAAAAAAGAAGCCTGTGGGAGTGCTCGCTTCGGCAGCACATATACTAAAATTGGAACGATACAGAGAAGATTAGCATGGCCCCTGCGCAAGGATGACACGCAAATTCGTGAAGCGTTCCATA